>RXPK01002654.1:0-103295 GCA_004143645.1 Protaetia brevitarsis | reverse complement strand
TATATATATTTAAAGTATAATTGATTTCATGTAGAACAAATCGTTTATGTTTCATTCCTTTACTCATGATTTGTATGTAAATGGAAAGGTCTTTTTTTAAATATATAAAAAAATCAATATATGAGCAAATGCTATATAAAGTACGACTATAGCATACTAGTAATATACTATATGTGATATATTCATATATCAGTGTAAATAATATATTTGGTAAATAAATATAAACTAAATCAACTATTCCAAATATTTGTTAAATCGTGAGATTATTGACATCACATATAATTTTGAAGAACAATCCTTCAAGAACGATAAATAGTGTATATATAAGATACGATTAATTTTATACATAAACAATCTGGCATAAAATTCGAGTTTTTTTTTTTTGCTTTTTTTAAATATATTTATATACATATAATTTTATAAACTTTGTGCAGATAACATGACTGTAGAAAAAAAATACACAACCATGCTCTGCACATTAAATATAACAACGACAGACTAAGGTCACAACTTATCCTGAAGATACTATTATCACAGGCATGGTTTCTACGGAAAGAATATCCGCAGAGAATTTTATTATTATTTTTTTTTCCCTTATTTTCGAAAACACTCACACTCATAACTGGAATTAAGTGGCAACCCTTAGATTGCTACAAGATAGAAAGCTCACCATTAGGCTGCAACCTTAGGACCTAACCTAGATGGCACTGTTCGTGGGCTCCGCCCGCCACGAGGAAACGCTAACCAACCTGAGTATGTAAGTAACGCAAGCATTCACACACGAATCACACGCTACCCTAAAAAAGGTAATCATAAAAAAAAAGAAATAACAAATAACGGACTATAATATCAGAATTTGTGCTACAGAAATGAGATTCGAAGTTGGCACATATAGCTCTCAAACACACAAACGAAATACACACTAAGTGACCAAATAATAAACAATAGAAAACCGCAAAGTAGGAACCATATTACGCCTGCTGCTAAAATTAAAAAAAAAATAATAATTCAGAAAATGTCAAAACAACAAGTTAAAAAAACAATATAAAACAAACTCAACAGATCCTTAAGTGTACCGTGTAAATATATAACATATATACGTATTCATAAATAAGCTTTGGATAATCTCATATAATAAAATGCAAGGAAAAAAAATGAATATGATTCAAAATTCTATCAAACAATAAAATTTATACTAAAAAATAAAATCAGTTCTGTAGATAGTGCGAGATCATACTACTTATGAAAATGGAAGGGGTCTTCTACAGGATATACAAGGTATTTAGCACCAAGACGTGGTGGTTGTTCTTCGCCAATGTGACGACATATCCTTCCGATGTAATTTTCAGACCGCAGCAACGTGATACCTAACAGATTTCAAATTAAATTTAGAATTGGGAAATTACTAAAGTTGGGGGGAATATACCTTAACGTACGGACATTCGAATTCGGAGATCAGCGGACCATCCCTAGAGAACACGGCCACGTGAAATCTGGTTCCCGTGGGAATCCCCGATCAAAACATCGCCAGCATCAGAAATGTCGATACCATTCGGATAGCTGGTTACGTTCTCCCATCCGATGCGACGTAAGAATGTCCCTTCCTCGCTGAATACAACGACATTGTGACCCTTGAAGTCACAAACGTAGAATTCCTTGCCTATGGATGAAACAGTTTAACAATGAGAACATTCCGAAACATGTAAAAGCGGTACAAGTGGAAAGTGCAGGAATTTATGCAAAAACTGTGCGCTTTCATGCAGAATTGATGATGATTATACATATATTACTCCTTCAAATCTAATGCAATATCGTACCGTGAATAGCAATATCTGACGGCTCCCTCATATAGTCGCTGCAGTCGAACCAGCGCAGCAAATCTCCATTTTCTGATATAACGAACACCGTTGGACTGACGCTATCTACTGCGACTATCTCGCCGTGGGATGTCACCGCCAAACCGGCGACGATATCGATGTATCTGATCGCTATCTTTTTAAGGAAATGGCCGTTCTTGTGAATATTTGCATTCGTGAACGTTCGTTCCCGCGATCGCACACGACGTACTTTCCGCTAGCTCGCATGACCGCCACCTTACGAGGGTACCAAAGTTGACCTTCGTCTTTTCCGGCAATTCCAAATTGGAACTTGAAGGTACCAGTCTTTTCGAACACCTTTTTTTTAGAAAAAAGAGGAAAGTAATTACATAATAAAATAATAACAATCCCACATACTTAAGGAAATGGTCAATAAAATAATATAAATACGAACTAATTGAAATCTTTTCTTAGATATAAAACACAACTTCTCTTGTTTAAATTTGGAGTATAAGTGAGCCAGACAGCAACCATTATAAATGAAGTTGTTCTGACAAACACACAAATATTTTTTACAACAGTAGTAAATTTGTTGTGATATTATTTCAGTTAATAGAGAGCGCTGGCTAAACGCTCTTCATGGACAATAGGTGGCCTAATTTTGAATAATCACTAAAATTTTATATGTACTGAGTGTTCCACTTAAAGTTCCCAGGCTCAATATTTCGAAAACATATAAAATACTTCCCTATTCCATTTATCTCAATTTAATATGAACTTTCTAGCGACCAGTTTCGATTTTTATATAAAAAAACCTCGATTTCTTATTTTTTTTTATTCTAAACGTTGTAATAATGTCTAAATTGTAATAATTTAGTTTTTATAAGACAACAACACATTATAATTGTTAATTTAAAATCGATACATATGTATTTTACAAAAATACAAAATATTGTATTTTTTAAAATGTTTAAACTTAAACTATTTAAAATCTTTTATCTTCTTCTTTTTGTCAATAGTTAAAAAGTGTGAAATGAAGAGAAACAGTTGTCGAAAAACCGAAACCGGTAGCAACCCGATTATGGACCTACATTCACAGAAGAAAATTTCTTTGCTTGATTAAAGCATTTCCTAGAGTGTACTAGTTCCTCTATTCTATAAAAAAAACAAAGATGACGCAGCAGTCAAAGTATATTTTTTTGTTCCTCAGAACTTTCAAACGTCGGGTGCATTTGAACGAATAGTAAAATGATGTATGAACTGTTGAAATTTGCAAAAATTTGGAAAATCTAATCAGGTAATTGGTTGCAAATATCATCAAACTGGTTAATTTTTAAAATACTACAGAAGTTTCGAAGCATTTGCAATAGAGGCAAGAAATTTGGAAATTGGGCATGAGGAACAAATTTCATTTTTATTTTTAAATAGTAAATAATTTGATGTTATGCATATTTGTTTATTGTAAATATACAAATTAATGTTGTCCGGCATGTTAAGTAAGTACAATACATCATGATGTATATAAAGAAATCAACAAACACGTTTACAACGAGGAGACAGCTCAAAATTTATAATTGATTTACACGAACATAAAGAGCTGGTGTTAGAGAAAGAAGTGCAATGTCAACTCAAAATGGTGACTGTTGATCATCTGTTGAAATTGTGAATTAAGGGGGCGTTGTAAAAGGCAACCAATCTGACAAGATCATATAGTAGTGATCCGATGATTTAATAGGCAATACAAAAAGTAATAGTTACAGTCGAATTTGCGTCAAACTTTGATTGAAGCTTGATTGTACACTGAATAGGTTGCTTTTCAATAACCCCCTAAATTTTTACGTAACCCTTTCAAGTTATATGTTCAAAGCGATAATTAGAGGAGACTTGTAACACTGATGGGTAAGTAGTTACAGTGGCAACTGTGGCTAAACAGAAAACGTTATATTAACGTTAGGAAGTGGCAAATGATCACACCACCATCGGCCGATCATTTGCCACTTCCTAGCGGTAATATAACGTTCTCTGTTCAACCACAGTGGCCGCTGTAACTCTCTACCCATGCCACAACCAGCCTCAGTCTACATTACATACATTTGATTGTAAGCAAAAGGAGTAACATTATAGTGCTACCAGGATACTAGATCCACTAAAAACGGCAAGTTTTTGTAACCACTTCAAATACAAATACAGTCTCTCTGTCTATTTAATGTTTTAATCAACGTCTTTGATGTATTATACGAGTAAAGACAATCTACTGAGTTGACTATTTTGTCAAGTATTGCTATTGAAAAAAGAGGCGCTTGTCTCACAGCGTAGCATCGTTAGTTCGTGTATTTAGTTTATTATTAGTTATTTTTCGCGTTCTTTCTATATTTTGCAAGAAAAAAAGTTTTCTTTTTAGAACACAGAGTCTTCTGTAAAGTTCTCAGTAGGTAAGTTATTTTGAATACAGAGAATGTGTGAAACAATTACTAACGTTATTACTATCACAGAAAATGACTGCAAAGCGGTTGAATCTTAAGGCACAAGAGCTTGTGCTTAATGTTCAGATGTATTTTGAGAGAGAGAAATAAAATGAGGCGCTTTATTACCTTTAAATGCTGTTGAACGCAAAATTTGAACTTGAACTGAAAATCGCATTTAAGCTAGTACTGAAAAACTGCGCATAAGGTATCCTCATATGTCACGTTTGGAGATTCTAACGTTAAAAAAATATATTTCGACGGCATCTTTGTTTTTTCTTTTATACGAAAGAATAATTTTGATTATGGAATGAATTCCATATTCTCCTTATGATTATCTGTTTCTGAAACATCAAGTCTGGGTGTTCTAAATGAAACATCTAGTCTGGGTGTTCTAAATGAAACATCTAGTATATTTAAGTAACGTAGTAGCTTTGCCAATAGATAAATATATGCGACGTCACATGCGTAATGTACGAGTATTAATAATCTGACTTTATTCTTCCAACCAATGAT
This sequence comes from Protaetia brevitarsis, assembly GCA_004143645.1. Classification (NCBI taxonomy): domain Eukaryota; kingdom Metazoa; phylum Arthropoda; class Insecta; order Coleoptera; family Scarabaeidae; genus Protaetia; species Protaetia brevitarsis. Next base: position 98,500 of record RXPK01002654.1, on the reverse strand, counting down.
ATCCTGATTGGACGTGTTAAACGTCACACTTCGCGCAAGCTTTGATGATGTAACGTAGCTTTCTCTATTAATTTATATTAATATATAGATAACAAAATCAAATATAATACAAAATTATAGTTTTGTTACTATACCTGAATTCGGTGATTATTTGTATCAGCCACTACGATATCCTCTTCAGTACCCAAACAAAAACCATGCGGCGAATTGAAATGACCCTTGTTCGGCCCCAGCTGACCAAATTTACAGCGGATTTGCATCGGGCTGACCTTATTGGAACGCTGAATCACTTGACCTGTAGGTGGAGGCACGATTGAATTCAACGGATCAGGAATAATGTCGTCTGGGGTGGACAGTAGAGGAGATGTAGATGAAGATACGGCATTGAAGCCGTTTAACAATGTGTTCGTTATATTCAACGTGGCTGCGGGCGAATTAGGACGAACAAGCATGCCGCTAGCCATTAGCCAAAGCATTATCTATATATAAAAAAAAAAATTATTTTCTCTATTCAATTCTCTTCGTTTAATATTTAACATTACCTGTACTATTTAATCCCAATTTAGCAAGAGATTGCAAATTCTTATAGGCGGTATCAGTAGTGAATAACTCAGCTAGAGAGAACGGCGGTGTAGGTGATGTGGCAGCACTGGCGTTATTTTCAGCCAGACTAGCCAACTGTGCAATATTATATTCAGCAATACTGGTGAAGCCTTGTAATGTCGAATTGATTTGGGAAACAGGTGGACTTTGGGTAATGGTTAAATTCTGTAGATTCGCGCCCAAATCGCCATCGAACGAAGACTGCATGGAAGTAGGTAATGATATCGGGCTGCTATTTGATAAAGAAGAGCCGGAACATCCATTTCCATTCGTTAAGTTAGCCCCATTTATACTCAACGGTTGCAGGTTAACGCTAACAGTCAGCGGACTGTTGTTTTTCGGTTTAGCCACTGTGGATTCAGTCTGAAACTTTCCGAACAAGCCTCTAACGGAGCTTTCGAATTCGTTAAATTCCGTATGGAACTCGAGGAAGTACTTCTTCTCGGGTTTGAGTGTGTTATTTATTAAATTGAGCAATTGTGTGCCCACTATATTCCGCAGGTACATTATTTCAGCAACAGTGCCGTTTTCCAATAATCTAGAGGTGAACTTGCACGCGTCCTCCAACATGCTTATGTCCTTGCCTACCTTCTCAGTCATATCCATCACTTTCAACTCCCTCTCGCGGTAGAGCTTGTTCAACTCCTCCAGAGCGTTATCGCGACATTTCTCCAATACTGCTTTATAACTTTGGTACGATTCGTTAATCAAATCCTTGGCAGTAGAACGTTGATTAGCTAATTCTTCCAAGCTATTATCCAAGTCACCGGACGCTTTGATCATTTGATCGATTTTTGATTTACTTTCCGCCAGCATGCTCTCCAATTCCTGACGAACGCGAATTTCAGAGTCGGAAATCGATTCGCATTGGTGGCCCGAGGCCACCTTGTGTTCGGTCTTGGCACATTCGGCGCAAGCTGGGACATTGCACGTACTACAATAGTAGATTACCACTTCTCCGGAGTGCAATTCGCAAATCAACGGCTTGTGGATGGTTATCTTTTGACCGTCTTTGCGCAATTCGTCGAGAGATATCACCTTGTGCGACGAGAAACAGCGCATGTATCTGTGCGCCGTTTCGCAATTGCCGCAAAGCAAATTGTGGCAGGTGCAGCATCGAGATATCGCTATCTCTTTTGCCGTGCAACTAGTGCATTGCAAATTTACAGAATTTGACACGTCAGAGATGTTCGTTGTCATAACATCTAATGGAAGAGAAGCTAATTTCTTTGTACCAACCTAAATCAATTCATAAATTGTGTTAGGTTCGGGTTAAAACAAGAAGGACTTGTGCTAAAAACTGAATTCAGGATACTACCTGATTTATTCTTTATCTCTGAGTTTAATATCTCAATTTATTACTATAATAAAATTGGAAACAAAGAAAGTGACAAATTACTGTGGATTTACAAGTTTTTTTGTTTATAAGATTAGCATTTTTAAAGGAAACCAGTTTGAAAACGTAAATTTTTATTAATTTTAGTACAACGTTACAATTTTTTGTTTATTTGTTTACTTTTCCGTAAATTATTTTAATATATAGTTTTTTTTATTATTGCTTTGGTGATATTATTTGTGATATTAAAAATAACGTGATTTTTTCCCCAAAAAACGTATTTTATTAACACAATAGATAGTATACAACCTTTATCAATATTTAAAACTGAAAAACACAAATAAGTTTTAATTTTATATAGTTTTTAATTACTTTGAATTAAAATTACAATAATTGAAGTAATCTTATGTCAATGATGTTTGGAATTGAACAATATTTTTCATTGTATTTTAATAATCAACGTAAATCATTATGATGATGGCATATCGCCGAAACATGAAGTGCTGTAGATTTAAATAAACATTTGAATAGGAAGGACGACTATTATCTTTTATATATTCTAAAATTACAGTTTTAATTTTTTTTATTTACTTTAGTGAGAATGGAATTATCTCATGAAATCCTTCCCTTAAAACTTATTCTTCTGATTTACTAGTAATATATTAAATTATAATAATATTTCATTCTCATAATTTAACACAAACTTAACAGACTACATAATTTAAACTGTTAAATTTGACAATTCATTTATCTTTGAATCTGTGAACCATTTTGTTCGGTGATATGTATTTAAATGCGATTTAATAGTTTGGTTTTCTTTCTGTTGGTCATAACATATAAAAAATTGTTTGTATATTTGTAAATGCATTTAAAATTTTAAAACATTGCTATATACAAGGTGTAGTATTTGTACTTTAATTTATTTAAATAACATTTAATGTGTATATGGTTATTATTGATATGAAAAGTATTATATCATAGGAAAATATATTTTTGACAAGTTGGTAATTTCTTGCCGATCATTAGCCGCGTTATTGTGTCTTTTAATTTGACCCATTTCTAGGAATATTCGGGATTTGTATGTTTGTTGTATACAACGATGAAATGTCTATTGTTAATAAAATATGTTTCTGGGAGAAAAACACGTTATTCTTTATTATGACAAATAATTCCGCCACACCAAAAAAAGAAAACTATATTCATATTGGAACGCCACAACTGTTCCACTCAGTAAACAATTAGAGATTCCATTTTGGGCCAACAAGAAATGAGCAGTTTGGTGTTTGCAGATTGCACAGTCTGTGTCTCTGTCTGCGCTGTCAGTCAATATATCAAAATTTCAATTATGATATTGTGTTTGATTGAAATTAACTTTATAGCTGCTAATGCTTTTACAAAACATCATACCTAAAATCTAAATTTGTTGGTACAATTCCATAATCACAATCTTTTGGTCAAAAACTATTTCAAATTCAGGATATAATATAAGCTCTAAAATAGTTGTGCCTAAAGTTGAAATGAAACACTAAGAAAAAATAATTCCCTAAATTTAATTTCGGTTAATTTCGTTTCACACTTTAAGTATTGATTAAAATTATTTACAGAATAAAATACCAATGAAAGGTTATACAAGCACTTGAAATATTATTATTGTAGCATTATTACAATAACAAAAACTAAAATTACTTACATGAATTACTTTTAAATCGCTTACTTAATTACTTTTATATCACTTTAGAAAAAAAAATATGTTATTTTCTACCAATTTAAAACATGTGTCAAATGCTTATAATAATAATAATAGTAGTTTTAATAATATCATATATGGTAAAAACTTCATTATCATTGTTAGATTATGTGTTGCTTTTAGCATCTTTTGAGTTGACACAAATATACTATAGTTTTCAATTGATAACTAATTATAAAGCAAGCTTCTTTGAAGATAACCAAAAAACTAATAAACATCAAGTTCAATATGTTCAAATTCAAGTGTTATAAAATATTTCAATTAATTAAAATACACTTACCTTTGTATCTTGGTTGCATGTAGGGCAAGTAATCGTAGTCTCAGCAGTGCCAGCGTCTCCTCCCTCACCGATCATCTTTTTATCCAAACAGTGTTCACAGAACACGTGCAAACAAAATAACACACGAGGCACCATTAACTTCTCTCTACAGATGATGACAACAGGGGAAATTCATATATATGCACGATGAGATGATTACCAACACAGTTTACATACCCACAAATGCCGCAGCATTCTGGATCGCCCAGTAAACCGTCGTCCAAAGAACTGGCACTATTAAGCTTTGCCCCATCACCAAACATGGTACCGTTCATATCACCGAAATCCTCTTTACTCAGAGCCATGTCTTTCAATTCACTGTATTCCTGTTTTATGGTGGTTTCCATCGTTTGAATATATGTATATGTGTATTGAATAAAACTCTTGTGTATTTATGTAGGCCTCTATCTTACGGAATTTAATCCCGAGAATTGTTCATCTGAAAAATAAAAAGAGAACATGGAAAAATGTCGCAAAAATCGGACAAAATGTTACTTGGGACTATGCGGATAATGCAACAACTGTACCACCAGGTCAAGCTTATCAATTTTCTCGTCTATTTTCCTAATCAATATTTAACACCGTCCTATATATGTTTATAAAAGAGCAATGTGTACTAATCGAAAAGACCGTACGTGAAGGTTGCTGGTGAAATTATTGAGGGGAAACAACTTATTTTCGATTAAAACTTACCATTGCCATGACGAGAGAATGTTTAGCAAATGGCGCGTCTAAATGCGTCTGTGCACAAGGACAAGAGGGTTATTGCAATAGCGAAAATTTCGATTGATCTAAATAATTACTCCGCGTTAAAACCTCGTAATAAATTTAATATTATCAAAAAATAGATATGCACGAAACTATTTATATGTATATTATATACAATATTTATACGATTTCCGAATTGTGTCTACAACGTAGCCATTTTGGAATTACCTTCTCGTTTTTGCCTAAAGATGTCAAAACTGTATATGTAATATAAAATTGTGTCGATAACGCAATTATCATCCGAAGAAAATGGCAGATAATATTGAAATTACAATTACTACGACTATTCGAATTGTTTACGTACCTGCAGAATTGTTACGAAATACTAGCAAAAAATCCGGTAAACAAAAATGCAAATAATCAAACCATAAACTACCGCACTCGATTGTTTGGGCGACGTTTCAATTTTTCAAGGGTCCTTTGATTGTTGATTACATATTTCAAAAAATTGTTGCAGCCTGTTGTTTAGTTTAACTTGCCATGCGAACTAGTATTAACAATATGCTTTTACTAATAACAAATATTTTAAATGACTGCAAGATAATGCAGTTATGTATGTTAATCTGCCCAACATATAAAAGATTTTTAGTTTATCTGTAATTTTTATCATCATTCAATCTGGATTTTGTTAAACCATGCACATATTTCGATGATGCAATATTGTATCATTTTTTAAATGAAAGAATTTTTGCTACAATTCATGGCACATAGAATTGGGGTTGCTAAATAAATATTCTAATTGTTATTACAAAATTAGTGGTGAATTCTTGATTCTCTTTAGTTTTTTATTTTTACATTAAATCTAATGGGAGCTTGAAAAAAAATAAACTTAGATGAATGGATAAAGGATAGAAAACTATATTGCATTATCTTATAACAATTTTTTTTCCATCAAAGCTTTGTAAGTATTCATCAGTAATTTAACTCAGAAATTAAGTTTTTCTAAAAAAAAAATTAATTTTGATTGATTAAACAATATATTAAAATTCAAAATTATTAAACGTAAAATTACAGTTGGGCTTTATCCATCTTCCAACGGATTAAAAAAGAAATCAGTTAAATTATTCAATTCCTTTTAAATATTGGATTACTTATATACAGTACTTACCTTATTTTTCTGTTCTTGCTTTAACTTTTTTAGAGTAATTTTATGAATATTTTTTTGTATGTAGATGACCATTCAGAACAAGAAACAATGCATGTATTGCTTTTTTTTTAGTTACTATTGCTATCACCACTACAATGGACTGTTTTATATATAAAAAAAAATTCCAAGTTATGGAATTAACGCACATCTTTAGAGATTACTAAGCATAAATCCAACCTTTTTCAGAAGATTCATGGCACATTTGAGGCCTTTATTATATTCTAGAGTGGCCTATCTAAGTTTATTTGAATTTCGTGCTTTTAGAACGATCTTAAGATTTAAGCTTAAATCTAACTTCAGTTATCTGGTAACACTGTTTAGGGGTTGAAATTAGGATGAACAAAAGTTAGAAACTCCTGCATACAAGCTTTAAAAAATTGAGCACGACCAAATTATTATACAACAAAAACACTATTAATTTAGCAAGTGAAAAGAATTACCATTTTCCTATTATAAAATAGATTATGATGTTTCATTATGACGTTAGTTAGCAATTTAAATACACATATTAAAGTCTCTTCAGTCTTCCAATAAGTCAGATAACTAAAATTTGCAACATTTTGCTTGCTTGGGGTTAATAAATAAATATTCTAAAATTGCAGTATCAAATTGTTTCTGTATTCTTGATTTTTGAGTTATCTGATATAATAATTTTCCTCTATTTGTGTGAGAAACAATGTAATATAAAATGAAAAACAATATGAAAAAATAAATGCAATCAACGATTAATTTTTAATTTAATTACAAAATAATGTGTAAGTGAATTTGATGAGCCAAAGACGAGACATTTTTTCCATCGGTGTTTCATGGTATATATTCTCTAATTTGCAAATTCTTGAGATTAATATAGTATAATTTTATCATCAGGTAATAAATTTATCATTCATTATGCTTTACCTAAGATAATATTACCTTTTTTATATTAGAAATATTGGAATGTAAGATTAGAAAAATTAAACTTTTACGTGAAGAAACTATGCAATAATTTTTTAACTAGAATCGTCAATTTAAACAACTAAACTTGAAGAATAGAAGGATAACAAATACTCGATTTATAAGGTATAATATAATTTTTCCATCAAAGCATATGCGGTTTACGTACTAATTTAATTTACAAATTGAGTAGATAGTTTTTTTTTTTGTTGAAACAAACGAAGAGTTACTTTTTTCTCAAAATTTTATTATTTTTATTTATCCCTATAAGATACAAAAAACAAACATTGCTTCTATTAAATTTTCCCTAAAATAACACAGAGCAATATGTTTACTTATGAGAAGTGAAATGTTTCCATTTTATGGAGCCTTTTATACAAGAAAAAACAGTCATTATAATAAAAAACCAATATTGGAAAAAGAAATTTAAACAACACTTATAACTTATAATTAGCATTAATTAAAAAACCATAACAAGTCACTTCACACATCATGGTTTTTGATCCCTAAAAACGAATCGATAGGGATATTTTTCTTTATATAATATTCATTTAACATATCATCATTTTTTCCATATTACTTAACTGTTATGTGTATGTCAAATATCCACAAAATATAGACAATCAAGAGTTTCTATTTACTTTGATGAAATGTAATTGTATTGTCCATATTTAATGCACATAAGGAGGCAGCCGAACAAGAGATCCTATATCGAGGGTTGCCGCCCTAATAATAATAATATTTTATAGATCACCAGTTTCAATTATACTTTGCAACAATCAAAAAATTATAATAAAAAATATTCTGCTCTGCTTATCCTATGGGGTTAAAAAAAACGGACAGACATATTAGCCGTACACAACTTAAAAGTAGATACATAAATAAATTAAATCGCAGCATCCGGATCGTCCGTCGTGACGTATTTAAGTTTTTTTTTTTTTTTTTAAGCTTTCGGTAACGCTCAGTCTATAATTAACTGTCTCGAAATCATAAACGCATTTCTAGTTCACTTAAAAACAATTATAATAATAATTATAAAATGGAAATCAAGGGTTGAATTAAAAACAAAAAACGGCGACGTGTAAAAACGAGAACTTAAACGTGAAACGACGTTTGCGCCCTCTTGGGGGGTAAGGGCAAACTGGGGAAGACCGATTGCTGTGATATAACAAAAGAAATAAACTGCGAACCCGTCGAACTGCCTGAGCACGGACTCTACTAAGATTAATTTAAAAAAAAAATGAAATGAAAATAAAAACCGATACAAAAGATTTCTTTTTTGTAATATTAATACACACGTTGTTTTAATTGTTTTTCCTTTATTTATAGTAGTTTGTTTTAAATAAAATGTTTGCTGACTGATAACTAACGAACAGTTCGTCTCTTGCCTATATACTGTTGTTGTAAAAAAAAAGAAATTCATACCTCGGTCGTAAAACTATTTTAAAAATATACACAGGTCGAGGTGATAAATTCCTCAAAATTTTTCCATTTCAGAAGATATTTTTTAACGAACAGTACCCGGATAACATGGGGACTTTTCGCGCAAAATCATTCGAGAGAAGCATTCACACAGTCAGTATATATTCTTTTGTTTGTATTTTGTTTTTGCTTGTTATATATTTTTTTTATCCTGTTGTAAGTACGCACAATCAAACAGACGTAGGGTAAAAATGAGAACACAAACACTGCTATATGTACATCGGAGAATGAATGAAAGGCGCGATGAGGTACCATTAGCGCATTGCTCTACTTAATCGTCTTCGTCATCGTCTGCTTCCTCTTCCTCCTCCTCTTCTTCCTCGGGATCAGGTACTGGAGCCTGGACATTTGGATTATTCTTCATTTTATATGCTGTCATCTCTGGAAAAAACGCCGAAAAAACAATAGGTTTTAAAAAATTTTCATCGAGAAACGCAACGTGGAAATATCATACACGAGTTCATTGCGTTCACTAACAGTTGAATGACACATTTTTCGTTATGGAACGTGACTCATTGTTTATGAATCACATTTAGCATCCGATTCGTTTACACGCTAATGATTTTTAATATATCCTTCTGGTTATGTTTCAAATATCTCAATAAAAGTATAATGAAACATGCCCTTGAAAATATTATCTTCTTAGTTTTCTTTTTTTTTGCTGTATAAGGAATATTTGAATATCTATCATATTCTGTAATTATTATTTAAAATTATTTCTTGTTTTGGTGTAAAAAGAAGAAGAAATTTAATTAAGGATTAGCAGCGTGGTAAAGAGCTACACATATTTTTATTTGCATTCTGTATTGGCAAATTTTAACAACCAAAATATTGTTGTCTTCCTCAGGCAGACTAAAATGTAAAAACATGATATAAACAAAAGTAAGATAAAATATATACACTTACAACTCACTAAATTAGTAAAATCCTATCGTTAGTTAAATCCAGAGCATATACGGAAGTTTTAACAGCAAATGTGTTAAAAGAACACACAAGAACAATCTGGAAAGTTAAGTAAAAAAAAGTCCAACAGGACGTAGAAAAATAACATATACAGAAGTATATAGAAAATATTAAGGGCAATTACATACAATATTATAAAATTTGAACTTAAAAAAAGAAAATTAACAACTAGTTAACAAATCAGCTTAAATGCCACTAATTCTTCAGTATTTTTTTAAAGTTAATAGAATTCAAATGGCGTTTATGAACCACAAAATCTAAAAATAAACGTTTCCAAAGAATGGAGTTTGTTGCTAAAATTTTCGCTTCCTTAAATTTAAAAGGATATAATAATATTTATTTCCCTGTATTACATAATTAAGTATTACACTTAAGCAAGCCTATTCTTTAGTTTTTGAGATGTTTGCCCTACGTAGCGGGAAGAAGAATCTTTGCATGGTAAAAAAATAGGCAACATTAGATGTTTCTGTAGGATTTACCTTGTCTTTCAATAAAGAATTGTCAAGTTTTTTTCCCCCACTAGACTGGAAGACAAGTTAAATCATCCTACAAAAAGTTGTCTATTTCATACCATGCAAGGAGTGCATGATATAAAGGATAAACATCTCAAAAACTAAAGAACAGACTTGCTTCACATAGCAGAGATGTAAATAATAAGTCCACCTCAACTGCCCTTACTTGTCATTATGTAACGCTTAATCTTTTTAATTTTGAGAAAGAAAGAATTTTAGCAACAGAACCCATTCTCTCGAAACGTTTATTTTTAGAAACGTAGTTCATAAACAGCAATTCCATTAACTTTAAAAAGATGTTGAAGGACTCACAATTAGTGATATTTATGCCGATTTATTTACTCGTTGATCTTTTCTTTTTTAAGTTCCAACTTTATAATATTGTTATTTTTGTTTCTTTTACGTTGAATGTCATTGTATGTAATTGCCCTTCAATATTTTCTACGACTTAGTAGACTTGTTCCTGTTTTTGACGCATTCGCTTTTAAACTTGAGTATAGTGGGCTCTACTCAACTAACGATAGGATTTTACTGATTTGTAAGTGCATTATAATTATTGTATTTTATCTCATTTTTCTTTATATCATTGTTCTTGCATTTATAAAATTAATATTTTGATTGTCAAAAATCTGGCAATATAATTTTGCCAAAGGAATTGATTTTTAGAATGTGCAACAAATAAAATTAAATTCTTACTTCAAAATTACATTTCTTCCAACATAGTTACATTAATCACTTTTATATGTTTGTAAATTCAAATGCAATTAAAATTCGTTTTAATAAATTAAGAATAATTTGCTACACTCTTTAAATAAATGAAACATGTTTATACTTCATTTGGGAAACTTGGTCAGTTTTAAATTTTATTTTATGGTAACGGATATTTTAAAGACAAAAAAATCACTTACTAAAATAGTTACAAAATGGCGGAGTTACATATATTATTGAAAAATGCAATTTCTTGTCGTTCAATTACTGCATTAATGTGATTTGAATGAGTTCTAATATACATACTTCTCGGTTTGTACTTTGTTCCCTTTATTTAATATATTCGTTTGTTGGTAATTAAAGGAATGGTCTTTATTTATGAAATGAAAACATATAAAATTGATTAACTATGTTGGAAGAAATATATTTTTAAGGTTAAGAATTTAATTGTATTATACATCCTAAAAAAATCATGGTGATAACTCCCTTCTCAAAATTGTAAATAACTCGAATGAAACCAGTGTAGTTTGATTTATTCTAAAAAGTAAAATTTCATTCCTTTTCCTTTCTTTTGTGCAATTATAATTAGTATAATTTGAAAAAGTCAAAATGCACTTTGTCGAAACGTCATAAAAAAATTGTGCACAATAAATGCTTGTGAACTCGTCTCACAACAAACGTCATCATAACACTAGTGTTTTAACATACTATTATTTAATTATTAATTATATTAAATTCAACCCAATTTTTAATTCTTTTACGTGTATTTTCTTAAGATTTAATTTATATATGTTGTCCTTGCCTAATGCAACACGTTACAAATTAAATGTACTAGCAACATGTCTTATCTACGTCGGTATATCAAATATACGTTATGAAATGTTACATAAAAAGGCTAAGTATGAAGAAGAAAGCCATATTTTATAAAAACTAAACTAATTCAAATTTAAAAGTTTTTTTTGTTAAAGATCTTTTATCAAACAACTTTTAAAGTGTAATATCCCTCAAACAGATACTTCAGGAAAAAACTTATTATTTGCATTTAAGATGAAAGCTGGGTATATTTGGTAGACTGGTGTCGCTACCTTAGTACAATTCAAAAGATTAAGCAATTAAATCATAAATCAACAAATAAAAAATAAATGATCCTTAACGTATTATCAAAAAGTATGCCAGCATACACACTTAATCATAAAATACATAGATGTGAATTGAAATGTATTTAGGGCTAAACTATAAAAGTTTTAGAAAAAAATTTAATAATGGGGTTTCGCCTTGAAACACAGGCACCATATTTTGCTAACCTAACCTAAATTAATCCTTTAATGGCATATATTGCTTTCAAAAATATTGAAATGATATAATAATTAGGAATTAATCACTATTTTTACTATGGTTGATATTCAATAGTCACTATTCACATGTTCCATTACTGGAAGTAATAGAATTAAGAATCATTCGACTCTTTGTTTTTGTGAGAATATATCCTGACGAATATATTTTATATAGGATGTCGCTATTGCATTAAAAAAAAGTGTTTTATCACTACTATAACCACATACATATACATTTCAAATCAAAAAAATATTTATAAGGCGCTGCCCTATTAAGTTAAAATGCTACATTCCCAAATAACACTGCATATAGTTGTGTATTTTATCTGCAAACACAAATTTTGTAATATATTTTTATTTATTCATTCATGTTTAAAACATTTTCTAAATTTTAATAACTAAGATCGAGAGTTTGATCAAGTGGTTAAATGCTGAACATTTTTTTTTCTATTTTTCTTGTTATTATTAACTTATTCTATTTTTTTTTTCAAAATATTTTTATTAGTCTTCCATTTACATATATCAATTTTCCACAAAAAGTATCATACAACAAAATATGAATTCCCGTCAGATAACATTGCCTTAAAAGAAAAAAAATTAAAAATTGAATATTATTAAAGAAAAATCTAAATAAACATATTTCCTAAATGTAAATAGGTGCATATGTACATACCTCACAAGATTATTTTGTTATTTTGAATGTTATTTGCTTAATATTTTTTGAATATATTTACTTTATACTTTATTTTACTGTTATGATGATATCCACATTTACTTTGTAAGGATAAAAAAATTTAGGTCTTAACCGTTTCTCATTTATTTATCTATAATCCAGGTTTGATTCAATTTTTAATATCAAATTAAATAATATACCTTATTTTTAAAAAAATATTGGAAACTATACTTCACATAAAAAAAAAGAAAAGTACTAGTAATCCAAGATAAAGTAAATAAACAAAACTAGGCACGTTTAAATTAATTAATAGGAATTGTAGTTTGTTTAAGCTTAATTTAAATGGTGTTATGCAACTATCAATAGATTAACTGAGGGTTGGTATTCTGTTGCACAGCAGTTTTTTTTTTTTTGTAATCAATGTAATACCACGAAATCGTTTCATTATAAAAATAAATCAAACGACGAAGAAAAAGAAAACTAGTAACAATTCTTATGTTTATACATATAAAAACCTATCAATAATAGTCAAAAATACTAATAGCACTTAATCATTGCTATCATTGCGTATACAGCATTAATATAAATAAATATAGAAAAAAAGTTGCTTTATATTACATGTCTACCATGAACTATTACTAAAATTTACTAAAAATTACTAATTTTGAGGAAAAAATAACACTCACTTGGTCTAAGATAAATGTTAGACAATTTATTTTGGGAACACACAAAAATAGAAAACAATCTCTTTTATTTTTAATGTTTCTCCAAATATCTCGCTCCAAATTAATTTTAATATTTAATAAATGAGTGATAATACTTGTTCGTTCAAAATAAATCATTCTATTCTCAATTTTTTGAAACAAATAACCAAGTTCTACTTAATATAAGAGCAAGAATTAATATTTATGAAAATTATTATTCAAAACTTTTTTTCTCTTCAAAATATTTGCGTGTTATATAACTAACAGTTATGTATGTATTAGTACATGGTCAATATATTAAATTGTGTGCACGCATGTGTTTTTTTAATATTATATCCAATTATAAATTAAAATTATTTAAATGAGCAAAAAATGGTTAATGTACATCAACAAAGCCAATAAAGTCCTTAAAAAATGTTTTTTGTATATATATTTTATGAAAACATAGAGGTTTAATAGTTAGTCGTAAATGTTCTACGTATGTACCAATAAAAAAAAAATGCATCAAATAGTAGCTTTAGTATTTTTAGATCATTTTGCCACTATTTCGTATCAACAACTCATCCATAATACGGTTTTACAGTAGTATTTTATCTATAAAAATATTTAATCACTTATGTAATCCGAGGAGTACGTATGATACTTGAGAAAAAATAAAAAGAAATTAAACGCGATAATATAGACGTTATATTCGACGCGTAAATAATAGAACTTACTTTTTCATAGCGAGCTTTGTCTTTCTCAGCCATGGCTTCATATTTGGACTTAGTTTCCGGCTCAGCGTCAGCCCACCTTCTACCCAATTCTTTGGCAATATCTCCAACGCCATATTCCGGATTTGCACCCTTGACCTTACCACGTTCGTCGTTACAGAACCAGAAGAATGCAGACCTAAATAATGAAAAATCATAGACTATGTTGCTTCAAACTATGTTTCTTCTAGAAGCGGCCATTTTGTTTATGTTTTTCTGTACGATTAATTAGTCTTACTTTAATATATACTAGTCTTATACTAAAATATTTTCTAAATCAAATAATTTCGCACGATTTTATGACCGAAGAATCGTTAAATTATAAAATTCAATGGTCGATCAAGTCGTGCTGGCAGTTATTAACAATATCTCATCATAATAATTATATTTTTATATCGTGTTATTTCTGTTACGCGACAAAGGCATGATAAATATAAAATTATTATAATAACAAGTTGTATAACAGACAAGCCGATTATTTTTACGTGACTTACAAAGATCTTTTTGGCGCGTTAGGATCTTTGATTTGCTTCCTCTTCTTTCCGCGCTGTTTCTCACCCTTGGGCGGAGTGTAGTTCTGCATTTCGGCGTCGTAACGCTTCTTGTCCTTCTCCGCCATTTCGTGAAAACGCTTCTTCTCCTTGTCTAACATGGTCTAGTAGGAACGAACAAGGCAATGACGTAAACATGGGTACGTAGAAAAAAAAAACAGATGTTCTCTCCGTAAATTAGATGAAAGAGAAAAGAGGGGAAAAACGCATTTATATATATATATATACACTTTTAGTATGGTAGTAACTTGTCGTATAAGTGAATGTACTGTGATCAGCTGTAAAGAGAAAGTACATCTCGTTTTTATTTATAACTCTTTATTAATAACTAAGCATTGGTTTATCGCGAAAGGTCAATTCAAAATCAATACAAATTTTGGCGTTGCTTTTAAAATATTTCGTATTATTATCTTTAAAAGTAGTAATGGACTTACATATTTTAGGTAGATGTGTGCCGGAATTATGTAATTTTAGGTTATAAGTTATTAATATACTCGGGAATATTTGAAGCACATAAAATGGATTATAATGAGGTCTAGACGAATTGCCTTGGAAATATCATTCATTATCGTAATGATTAATTGATAGTATGAAATATGCAGAATTAAGTGTTTAAACAAAATTTCATAAAATTTATTATTCCTAACATCACAAATTCTTTTTACCCCTTTTAGTAATTTTTACTGCTTTTAGATTGCATTTACAATTTTATTTATTTCAAATTTGTTAATTGCAGTTAAATTTAACACACACTAAAAACAATTGAAACAAAAATTACGTTTCAATACGCAAAAACATTTATTTAAATACAATATAAATATGTAATCCTTATCAGAACTTTTTCTTTGCTATCACAAACTGTTTCTGTTGTACTAATTTTGAAGTACATACATATAAAGAAGGATGTAAGCCATTTATTCGAACAACTTGCAGATGTGAAACATTTAAAAATGCTATTGCAGTTTTCTTGATGAGTGGATAAATTATAACACATAGTTATTATATCTAGCTGCTTTCTCAGCTACCTTTTTAAAAGGTTACACTACCATATCTCATAAAGCAATCTAGTTGAGTGGATTTGTTGTAATTGCGGGGTTTTGTTACAAAGATGGAAATAAAAACAATAAATTTCTTGAACGTTGTGCTTAATTAAATAAAGTATCGCTACATTTGACGCTAACAAACGGTCGTTGATTCCATCATGTTTTCCCCAAATGATGTCATAGATAGTGAAAGTGTAGTTTTTTTTGCCGGCAAAAAAATGTAATGTAACGTTGGCAAATGCACGGCTAGGTTAGTTGTAATTTTAAGTTTGAATTAGATGCTTATAAAAAAGGTAACACATTGCAAAATATACAAAAATTTTCCTATATTGAACTTATAAACGCATAAAGAATATAAATGAATGAATTATCCGGGTTTAGAGATATAAATAATTTAAATCGCAGGGAATGGATGGAAATTTTTACTGGTAAAATACATCTATATCGCTAAAGCAATTCCCTCTGTATATGAATACAAAGAAAGATTCATTGTATGGTACTACTTCTGAGTAAATCCCTCAGAGGTTTTAAACGCATACAATTCTGCTTCTACCTGAATTTTGAGAAGAAAAATATGGTAAATCAGGTAAGGTTTACGACAATTCGCATTTCAGTCGGAGAGGAGAAAACTTTCTATACGTCCTTGATCTTTAAAGGTCATAAATATGTTGGAATGAAATGTATTTCGAATTAAATATAAACGAAAAATAGAACGCTTCATTAATTTTCTCGACGCTAAACAGAACACAAAAGGGACAGATAAAACAAGAATGTAAATAATAATTCGAGAACGAAATACAAATATTTTGTTGTTTAGTATTTGGGTATTATGTAATGAAGTGAATCACCTATCTTTAGTATTTATATCCTTGCAATGTATTAATAGTAGTTCCAATATTCTACACGCTATATCAAACTTTTTAATCAAATATGATTAAATTATTTGCTTAGCTTCGGTGATGGCGAATTCTTAAAATAATTCGGGCGAGGTAAACAAAACTATTTATTCGAATCATGTTTATCGTTTAAAAAAAGAAATTTCTAGTTTTATTACGTCAGAAAATAATCTTATGATTTTTGTTTATTCCATTGTTTCTGTAATAAATTAGATTTTCTCCATTCATAATTTCATTTCCACGAAAAATGTTTCTTTGTTAATTGAAATGAATATAATCACGTGAAAATTTCCTAATACTATTATTTTTAGTGAAATATTTAACGGTATAAAGCGAGATGACCGTTCAAACAAAGCGAGGGATATTAAAAATTTAGAATTTCCAACCGAATTTTCGTTATTACCGCTGACGTCTGTACATCGTTGAAAAGAGAAGGAAAGGGTTTCATATTCCTAAGTTCTCCCCCATACGCTCCGTGCATTGATTTTCATATACTAACTAAAAAAGGAGCGCCTGCGTGAAACAAAATTTAATTAACAGTAATAGTGTATGGTGTCGGGAAGGAAACGCGAAACAGTCCATTGCCACCATGGGCACAACCGAAGTCATATTACTATGGCAAGGGTCAAATGCGATCGCTGGTAAAAATTCGTTTATTTAAATTAACGAATTTGGCAACGCCGCGCGCCCGAGACGGCCCACAACAGCCGGCTTGGATGCCTGCAGTCGCTGTACCCGAAACCAGTTTGCCTTCGAAACGAGATAGGTAATATAAGTCTCGGTTGTATAGAGCGGGGTTAAAATATTAAAAAAAAAAACCCACCGACAAACCAATGCACACACATTAAATTCGCATATTTCTTTCTCTTCTCCTTCGTGAATGATTAGGAAATTACGGAAATTAACATCACAAGTAAAATAAAAAGAGAAAAACGTTTGAAACAATTTTAATTACTCACCTTCCATCTTTCGGCACATTTCTTGGAGAATTCCGCAAAGACAACATTCTCCTCCGGATGTTTTTTCTTGTGCTCTTCACGGCACGTCTGTACGAAGAAAGCGTAAGCAGTCATGCGGCCTCTGGGCCTCGCGTCCCCTTTACCACGCGGCATTCTGCCTTTTTGCGGTGCAGGAGGTGTATGCAAATTATGTATCTGTTGTTGGGCAGATTGGTTATTTTGATGATGCGATTGATTGACCTGCTGATTCTGTACTTGCGACTGAATCTGCTGGTGTTCCTGTTGTAATTGGGCCTGTCTGGCCTGCGCTTCGACGACTTGTTGGTGCAAGTGCGCTTGGGCCTCCTGATACTGCCTCTGGGCCTCCTGGTGCTGCCTGTGCGCCTCTTGTTGCCTGTGGACTTCCTGTTGTCGGTGAACTTCGGCTGCTTGTTGCCTATGTGCCTCACTGCCTGCTCTGAGCTTCTACGCTTTGCTGTTGCTGCTGCTGTCTTTGGCATCAACCTGCTGTTGGTTTAACTGTGCTTGCGACTGTGGACGATATTAAAAAAAAAAAAAAACATATTCGTAGGGCCGACTGTTGTACATTTTTATTTTAGCGCCGTAAAATTCGTATTAAAAACATAATAACAATCTAATAAATAGTAATGCCATGTTTGAATATTCGCGTAGAGTTTTTAATTAATTTCGATAATTTATTATGGAGATTGGTGTTGCCGCACCCAGACCACCTGTCTTGACTCCAGCGAGGTAACCAGATAATGACCCTGTACTCTAACAATAATTCGACGCTTACAATGTTAGTGAATAAATACAAGAAAATATGGTGTTATATTTATTTACATTAAAACAAAGGATATATCTATATATATGAGACGGAAAAAATACCTACCACAGGAGGGGGTGTATGTACAGGTGGCATGTTCTGCATATTGTTTTGTGGTATATTATTTTGTAAGCTACTTTGCATTGAACTGTCCATTGCACTAGAGTACCACCACTGTGACGCCGGTGTAGGACCGGACATGGTAGTATTTCCCCCATTCCGCCCCAAGTCTAAATCGTACCGCGTATGCCGGCGGCGCGATCGGAGATGTGGAAGACACGTTAGTCGACGGATTTTGAAAACTACTGGCCATCTTATATGAAAAGATCTGCTGTTGTGTAGGAGCGGAGGTGCTCTGTAATTGCTGCGCCGCTAATTGCTGCTGTTGATGTAAAGATCTGTTGGTGTTGTTGCAAAGACTGTTGCTGGTCCGCAGTAATCGCACCCGGCCACCACATACCGTCTTCTCTAACACCCCAAGCACCCCGATTATGTTCAGACATAACTACACTTCGTTGAATTAACAGGGGGATGAGGGAACGTCGCCCGTTCAAATAATCTACGAGATTGCGCGATCAACATGCATCGGTTTTTTTTTTTTTAATAAGAAAAAACGATATTACGAACTCGCACACTCAACACGCCGAATTTCACGAAATATATGACTCAACAAACCGTACGTACCAAACGGACGAATGAATGGAGCAGGGA
This sequence comes from Protaetia brevitarsis, assembly GCA_004143645.1. Taxonomy (NCBI): domain Eukaryota; kingdom Metazoa; phylum Arthropoda; class Insecta; order Coleoptera; family Scarabaeidae; genus Protaetia; species Protaetia brevitarsis. The sequence goes on along the minus strand of RXPK01002654.1, from coordinate 79,533 downwards.
ACACGGACTTGAAATTTAACGAACACCACAGAAAGTAAAATCACCAAAGTGGCGGCGGCTCTGTACAAGAACTATCGGCAACGGCAGTCCACATCGTTTAAAAATGGCATCAACGACACACCACAATACGTAAAACAATATCGCCGATTCAATAATATGTAAAATTCGTTTAAACAACCCTTGCACAAATCACGAGGTGACCGTATATTCTTCAAACGCGAGTGTTGCTAAAATCTGGCAACGCAGTAGTGAGAGGACGCCAATACTTGGCCAGCGCCATCACACGCAGCGGAGAATTGTGTAAAGTTCCCCTCTCCACCCTACCGTTCCGAGTCCGGTCAATAAGACATTCCCGGGCTTTAGCCTGGGGGTAGAACCACACTCTTGCGGGGACGAGAGGGGGAAAATTATCTCGTAAAACAAAGCCTTTCTTATGCATATAATATCACTGCGATATCGGCAAGTTACGCTGACAAATTAAATTTCATACGCATACATTTAAAACTGAACAGTATACACACATAATGGGACAAATAAATTTTACCAATTACCTACGCCATATCGTATTTCTCATTGAACGCCTAAGAAAAACTAACCGACAGCGACATTAAATTTACTGATAACATCCTTCAGCTGCATTTTAGTTCTTCTTCCGCCAAACGAAACCCACCACGTGCGGTTTCTCCAATTTACAACATCTCGACATAGAGACCCGCCACAATGTCTTTGCGCGTATTACAAATATTTTATTATTATAAAATAATACCGTTATGCATTTAAATGAATATTAACATGTCTATATAATACCAGTACAAATAACTACGTAACTCAAAACTTTATTAACATATTACAGTAACAATATTACAATATGTTTATTTATTTACATATTATAACCATTTTTCTCTTCTCGTTTAGTTAGAAATCACTAATACGCAATATTTATCTATGCTACGATAAAAACTCGCAGAAATTGAAATTTTCATATAAACAATTAGGTCACCGAATTTTAGTTAATGACTAGAAAAATACACTAATTCGGTACTTGACCTCAATAACCTTGGAAAATCGAGAAAAAAGTGAAAATATGTTATCATATGACTTAATATGCAGCAACCACTGTTAATCTCAACTGTAAGCCATCCCCGCTTGGCGGCAAAATGCAACAAAACGTAATGGATAAATAAATTCCATAAAATGGAACAAAGGTTTCAAAATACACTACGTCATCAATAAAAGTACACTCAAATATTATTTAAGAACCGCTAGGTATACATATTCATCGCTCAAATTAATTAAAACTATCGTAAAATCATATATTTTGTATGTATACGCAACCAAAACACGCCTATATCCTATAAGCATACCCGCAGCATATAGAAATACATTGGGCTAATGGAGTCTAATATGTATGCTGCCATATGAACAAAGCTAGTGTACTTTAAAATTAAATTCGGCAAACTCTCCGTCCTACGGCCCATGCAAATTGGCTATAAATAAATCGAAAAATTAGCAATACAATGTAAAAATATCAGCCCGTAAATCTAATCGGTAACGAAGAAAAAAAATATTTTTGCCGCCTAATGAGTGTTCCTATATTAAGCTTATGGCAGCCATTTGCTAGTTCGTTATATGGTGAATACATAGCATTTTATGGATTTAAGTTTTTAGGCACACAAACATATTTCAAGCAAATGGTTTACAGAATAAGCATAAAATATCATAACTACTTACAAATAATTATGAAACAGTGACACTGAACACAACGCAAAATATAAAAATTTCTTACCTGAACAAGCCTCGAACAAACTGAAGATCGGCTCGTATTTCGTGACCCACGCCACTTATGCGGTGTACAAGAGTAACATAGGGTCTTTCTTTCACGCTATTGGCTCAATTTAAATTTACCGCAAAAAATAGTCCAATGATGGCACGTTATTTCATTTAGTTACAATTTTTTGACAACCAATAATATTTCTAGTTGTCTGACAAACCGAAATAACACCATTATATTTGTAATTATGTGTGCGCTATACACCGTTTATTAATACCGTTGAGGAATAGCAAACGTTTTCCATATCTGGGAAAGATACATTGCTCGCATTCCACACGGGTTCGAAAGAAATTGGGGATATTTGTTTTTTTGATGTTTTATTATAACAGGAAACATATGAACCTTTATTGTGATTTGTGGCCAAATTGATCCTTACTGCCTATTAACAGTCGAAATATTTTGGCTCGACATCGATTCGTACACAAAATTGCCTTAATACAAACAAATAAGGTGGTGGGTTCAATAATCGCAGTGTTTCGCTTTCTTCGTATTTTTAAAACTGTTTTGATTAACATTTAAGTGTGTGTTTAATGTGTGTATACGTACGATGAACGGTTTCAGCACCGGTGAAGAAGATTCACAAGGCCCTATCGATCAAACCTGCTGTCTTGTTGACAACGGAAGACGTTGCACGGAGCCCGCCGGCAACGCTTCTTATAACAAAAGGATACAAAAAACCGTCTACCATAGAAAATTACAATTAACTGTCGCTAATAGCGTAAGTAATAAACACTTTTAGTGCAAATATCTTAATTTATATGTATTCAAATAATGCTATTTGCTATCCATGTTGTTTTCAACAACAATAAGAAAACCCGGTATAAATGACAGCTTGTTAAAATAACACAAAAAAAATAATTTCAGGTGAAACACATTTATATTTGTGATAAACACAAGATGATAATACAACGGCCCGAACTAAACGTCGTCGTAAAGATTCCGAAGATGATAGTAACGAAACTGATACTGATGTTCCAGAGGTGGATTTATACCAGTTGCAAGTGAATACGCTAAGGCGATATAAGAAACATTATAAAGTGTCGACGAGACCAGGACACAATAAAGCCCAGTTGGCCGATGTAAGTTTAAATGGTAGCATCTTGTTAAAAATTATAGCTTTATTGGGTTTCATGTTTCTTCAATTTCAGACTCTCATGAAACACTTCAAACAGATACCAGTAAAAGAAAGGATGTGTTAACGTTCTTCATTTATACAGTGAAAACCCATAGTAATAAGTTAGACCAAAAGAATGATATTAGTGGTGATAATACGTAGGTTTATTGTTGGTTATTTTGTTTTCAATAAATTTGTTTTTTTTTCATATTTGTAACTACTTATTTTAAATATATAATATAAAATTAAAAAGTATGTACTTTTATACAAATTTGAGGTAAATTTTAAAACTACTTTAGAGAATATAAAGTAAAATAGGGAAGTTTTAAGAAATTAAAGAAGCATTATAAAATCAAGTTATAAAGTCCAAGGAAAGCTGTCACTTTATATTTTAATCAGAAAATCAATTGATTTCTTTGAGGTCTGCTTTGGAAATATTTTATTTATGGAACTATTCTGCTGCCAATAATATATTTGTATCTAATTGAAGAATTATCTTAACATTGTTTTATAAATAGTATTAAGTACTTTCATTTTAGAAATTCATATCTGCATCAAGTCAATTGTAATAATGGCAGGAAAAAAAATGGGGCAGCAGAAATATCTAAGAACATTTGCTTAGGTTTCTCTACCTGAAAATAGTTATTTCTTTCCTAATTTTAAATATAATCATGTATACATTTTTTGAATGGGAAAGGCTCTACATCAAATTTGTAAATGACACAATGTTCTTAAAACATTATCTTCATTTCGCAGGCTCAAATCTCGGCCTGGTTAATTGTGATATATTTTTTTTTCTTTTTTCAAGCAAGGACGCCCAAAAAGTAATCAAATTTGTTTACTCCATATATATCCTTGAAGGAAAGAAAAAAAACATTAAAAATAACAAGCCCTTTATTATTCTTCCAGAAATTTCGTATATAATCACGTAATACAAAATAACTTATTTTAATTAAGATCATCATGAATGTAATATTCTTGGTGAGAATATTAAAAAAATATATATACAATAGAAAATGGTACGAAAAATTCATATACGAAGGGTTTAAATGTAATAAAACTAATTTTAAATCTATTTTTGAGAATAAGTTTAAGATTTACTACTGATTGTTTCTTTTCACCTTCTTTTTCTTCTTTACTTGCTCGTTTGAATTTAAAATAACAACATTGTCCTCTTCACTTTCCTCATCTTGCATTGTAACTCATTGCCAACTGGAAATGTTCAATAAGTACTTTCACAGGTTTTATCTTAATTTCCAGCCTACTACCTGTTTGTTTCTTCACTACTTTATCTGTAAGTGTTGGTACATCATCGTCATCAATGTTTGTATCCATTTATTGCCTTCTCTTTCTGGGGTAGCAATACAGCAGAATTTTTTCCAAGCGATTCTATTGAGCCAAAGCTCATCAACTTCTTTCACTGCTCTTTTTCTTTTCTTTTTAACTTATTCCATTTATCCAGACACAGGCTTAATTTTCTTGGGTGTTATATTTGATTCTTTATTAGATGTATGTATATGTAAACAACTGGTTCTTTATTTAATCTAACAGTAAATTTGTTTATAAGGCTGAGCAAGTGTATGAGTAATACTGTAATATCAAACTTTTAGTATTATCTGCTTCAACACACTTTTTTATTTCATCAATAATTACATTCGCTCTTCGTGCTGCGCTATGTGAAGTTTTTAAAATAGTGCCTACACTCATAGCAGCACTTCACCCAAGTGCATTCCAAACTTCTTTATATCCATTTAGCGATTGTAAATTGAGCATCTGCGACGTTTTCTTCGAGAAGATTCGGTCAGCTAAGATTATATCACTGAAAGCAAGAATTATATTATACAACATTTAAATTAACAATATTTACCATTTTCAAATATAGCATATGATATGCAAACAGGTAATGATGAATAACTATTGGAATAGGATCTTTCTGAGCGTAAGTATGAACAATGAATTCTTCACCATCAAATGTCACATCGGGTCTACGGAAATGCGATAGTGCAGCCAGTGCCCCTATAGACGCAGCATCCAGTATATTTCCCTCGTGATTTAATACATTGATGTCTACTCTCAACATCCACACCTAAAAAGTTTTCAATTAACTTTAAAGGAACACGCATTATAAAATTTATATAATATTACCTTTTCATTAACTTTTATGCAAAGCGATTCTAAATCGATTGCTTTAGAATCCTTCAACCCTTTTTCTAGCACTCTATTCAGCTGAACGACAGTTCTGATTGACGTCCTGCTTCGAAATTCGGCGCTCAGAGAGGAGTCAATTCAAATTAATATTTAGTATACCTTCACTCGGTCTTGAAGCCTTTGTGTTGTTGTACTTCACAGGACACTTGCGCTAGTATCCTTCAAATTTTATGAATTAAAGTGCGTAAAGTACTATAATCGCTCATATTCACCTTGTGTTGCCTAACGAAACGCTACAACATCCCCAGTCTTTTCCGAATTCGATTTTCAATTCTCTGAATTCCTCGAAAGCTCTGCCGTCTAATCGCTAAAGTGTTTTAAATATAGGATCGATGGGTCAGTATTGAGGTTTATGCTAAGTTATTTACTTACATTCCATTCAGACAACGCTTTTTTTATATAAATTTCTTGTCACAGTTTGAAACTGGCACCTTCAACTTAGACATTTTTAATTTTTGGGTTATGTTCGGAATTTTTACTACCAACATAGAAATATACAAATGACACATGTGGATTTACCCAGATACAGTTTCCTATAACGTCGAAAGACAAAGAAGGAAATAGTAATTATTTGTATCATACAAGGATAGATAATATCGTGAAGTAAAACGGAAATTGTCGGCCATTTCTTTTCCTTTTGGTTAGAAACTCGCGTGTTGAGGCAAGTTGTGTTTATTTTAATTCCATTATATTTATGTAAAATACAATCGTATTTACCGAACAGTTTTCCCATTTATGTTGAGATAACTGTTTGGTAATTCAGATAATCTTGATTTATTTAAACTAATTTAGGTTATGTATTCTTTTAGATAAAATGACCAATTCAAAGGGTTATCGTCGCGGCACCAGGGACTTGTTTGCCCGCAAGTTCCGCAAACGCGGTGTTATTCCGCTTTCTACTTATATGAGAACCTATAAGGTGGGTGATATCGTTGATGTTAAGGGAAATGGAGCTATACAAAAGGGCATGCCCCACAAGGTGTACCATGGAAAAACTGGTCGTGTTTATAACGTAACTGCCCATGCTCTAGGGGTTATTGTCAATAAACGTGTAAGGGGTAGGATTATCCCGAAAAGAATTAATATCAGGATTGAGCATGTCAGACATTCTCAGTGCCCGTCAAGATTTCTTGCAACGAGTGAAACAGAATGAGAAGCTTCGTAAGGAAGCAAAAGAGAAGAACGAGCGTGTTTGCCTAAAGAGACAACCTGCACAACCTAGGCCTGCTCATATAGTTAGCGGAAAGGAACAGCCATCTTATGGCACCTATTCATATGAATTTATTGCATAACTTTTTTTTTAATAAATAAATGTGTATGATATTTCGTATTTGTTTTTGTACTCCAATAAACCTGAAATTTAAGAAATGTAAATGACTAGATTAAGGAAACTATTGATCCGGTGTTTATTATTTTGAGAAAGGTTTAAAAAAGTTGTATTGAAACATAAAAATGAATGCCTAAGAATTAAGCAACTGTTCGTTTATTTGGTGTGGTGGCTTGTAAGTGAAGCTTTTTTGAAATGTAAAAACAAAATTCAACTTTCCCACATTACAAAAAGCTAAAATTGTCCATAATTCAAATTTTTATTTTTAGTATTTTCATTTAATAAATATGGCGGCCCTGTCTTGTCAAAATCGCATGTGACAATTCAAGCAATTTTAGGTTAGAATCTAGTTTCGAATTCATAAAAGGATTTGTAAATTATACTTTGTGAAAAAAATATATACGAAACAGATAATGAAGAAATCAAAGCATAATAAGAATAAAATTGTCTTCGATGATGAAATAGTAACTAAAGATTCTCATACAGTCTTTAGAGACACAAATGATGAAGTACTGAAGAAAATTAGATTAGAATCTGATACAACTTTAAAATCAGAAAGTGCAACTATAATAAACAAAGAGAAGAAGAAAAAAAAGACAAATCAAACTAATAACATTACTAGAAATGACAAAAATAATGAAGAACCCAATCTGAGCGAACATTCTGATGATAATATAAATGAATCTGAACTAAATACTAATTCTGAAATTGTTAGTAATGACGATTCAAGTACACAGAAAGAGGAATCGATCAGAGCCAAAAAAAGACGTAACATATGGAGTTATTAAAGCAAAGAAACTCCGTAGTGAATTAAACCTGCAGCAGAAATGTTTAAATTACTTGTCCATGTGGAACATAGTAGATCACAATGAATTTGAAAACTTAAACAGGTGTGGCTGCAACAAAATATGTTTGATGACGTAAAACTGCCAGATGAATTTGGGATACACTTGTGGAATATTTCAATAATGCAAGGGGCGAGCAAAATCAATATATAAATGAAGCAATCAAAGTTGTTGATAGTGTTCAAAATAAAGAAGAAGAGACTTGAGAAAAAGAATATTAAGTATCTAAGAGCTCGTAGTATTGTACAAATTTTACAAGATTAAAGGTAATTAAAAATAATGTTGATTTGTTTTTTGTACCTGAAAATAATAGGCTAATATGTATGTATGTATGTATGTAGATGAGGTGGTGTTACACTGCGACCTAAAGGATCTATTGTGTCCCCATTCTTGCTGCTTTACAGTTGCCTCCCAATCTATTCCTTTTAAAAAGTGTAGGATATCAGAGGGGCCCCAGTTAGGTAAGTCTCCCTCTTCGATTTCACATGCTCCAGGTACAATGCCTCGGGTTGCACAGTGCTGCGCAGTTTGAGAGGAGGTTGGATGGTGTTTCATCTGTTCCCACAAAATCTGCATTCAGGATCTTTTTCCAATCCAAGCTTAGTCAGGTGTCCTTTCAGTCTGTTCCTGTTAATATGCAAACATTGTTCTTACTCAGGTTGATGCATTCTGTAAACCTCTTCTGGTTATAAGTTCCCAGAAGAATTTTACTCTGCATCATTCCTGGAGATTTTCCCAGTAACTGGATTTTCTCTGCTCCATTTCTATTTTTAGTTTCTTCAGTATTGTACTGGCTACTTAACCCGCAAAGGGTTCAGCCCTACGAAAGCAGCCCCTTTTTTGCGAGGTTATCCGTTATTTTCGTTTCCTTCCACTCCTGTGTGACCCGGAACCCACAGGAGGGTTACTTATTTCTTTGCCTAGCTCATTTAGTTTCCCTAGGCATTCCCAGACCATCTTGGAGCTGATTTCATATGAGCTCAGCGCCTTGATGGCTGCTTGACTATCAGACATGATGATAATCTCCTGTTTCCGATAGTTCCTATCCATATTGAACTGAACACATCTTCCAATAGCGTGTATTTCCGCCTGAAATATACTTGGGTATTTTTCCCAAGCTTTCGGAATATGTAGTTCTAGGCCCATATATTCCTATTCCAGTTCTTCTGCCGTTTTGGAGCATCAGTGTACCATTTGATGGCATTTCTATTAAAATTCAAGATGGTGTTATGATCCCACTCGCTCCTGTTACTTAGCTTTGTGGTGAATTCCTTCACAAAGCTAATTTCTTTAACATGTCATCCCGGGCATATCCCAGGTTTGATCACCGTCAGGAGATTGAGGCCTATGCTAATCATTCCTTCTTGACCATTCTTAGTGCGGTTCTTTTCGCCACGCCTCCACTACAATGTGGAGGGGGGCAGATCCAATACTACTTCAATAGCTGCTGTTGGCAGGTTCTCATAGCCCCGTTATGCATACACATGCTAATCTTTGGCACTTTCGAGAGGTTAATTCTCGCGGTGGCCAGATTAGTTCTTTTGCTCCATGCTACTGATGCATAGGTGATGATCGGTCTCACTATCGCTGTATACATCCAAAGCAGTATTTTTGGGTTGCATCCCCAATTTTTCCCTGCAAAGTTTCTACACACCATCAGAGCTCTTTTGGCTTGTTGGTTACCTCAAGCTCAGTTTTTTCATAGAAGTTTGTTGTCTAGGTGAGGTCTAGATATTTAACTTCGCTCTCCAGTCTATATTTTGCCATCCAGTTTATGGTTCCAAGATTGGATTTTCTTTTCCTGGTAAACGCTACTAGGGTTGTCTTAGTGGGGTTGACATTGAGTCCCATCGATTGACACCATCTTCTAATAATAATAAGTGTAAATAATAAGTGTTCAAAATAAAGAAGAAGAAGACCTTGAGAAAAAGAATATTAAGTATCTAAGAGCTCGTAGTATTGTACAAAATTTACAAGATTAAAGGTAATTAAAAATAATGTTGATTTGTTTTTGTACCTGAAAAAATAGGCTAATATACTTAATAATTAAATTTATTTATATCTAGTGAATATGTACACAATAAAATAAAGTATCTGCTTAGCAGTAATTTATTAAAATTATGCTGTATGAATTCATTTCACATACTGTTCGATGGCTTTCCCTCGAACAGGCATTAGTATATATAATATACAATTTTAAAAGTAATCATTGACCAACTATTTAACTTAATTACTTCTTTACGTAAACGTAAAAAGGTGGAAAATTAGAGGACTCGAGGAAGGGGATAAGAGGTTCTCAGGTAAAATTCAACGCTACTTAAATAAATATAATTTGTACATTATAAAATTAAATAAAAAGGAGAATAAAATATAAAATAATATATCACATATGTGAAAAAAATCTAAATAAAAACCGGGAGAAGTTGCTCATTTCTTACATTATTATGTCGAATATCAACTCATTAAACAAATAATCGCTAAACACAATACGATAGTATTATCTTTGGCACATGGAATATTAATTTAAAAAAAATCATATGAATTGCTTCTAAAACTTTTAGGCATTTAAAATATTTTTAATATAAGTACTACTTCAATTAATAGACTTGATATTCTGAACATAATAGAGTCTGCCATAGATAATTAGTGCAACATTTGTTTTCTCTTTATTAGTCGTTTTAATATATTAAATATTAATAAATATGTTTTTTTTCTTTTCAGTTAGGCAAGTATCAAATTATAACTTTATAACTAATATGATTTGGTAATTGTCGTTGAGATAATTTAATTTTATGCGGTCGACAAAAGCTTCACTTGTGTATACCTCATTCCTTATTCAGAATAAAATAGATATCATACCTACTAATCAGCAATAAAAAATGGTTGTTGATAATAAGAACAATATTTGATATTGTTATATTATACTCCCAAAATAAATGTATCTTTCGATGTCAATATATTATGGTATCTTTTTAATAAAAAAAATTGTATCAATCTTTTTTCAACCCTGCTAAAATTAAATAACTTTTGTATGGTATTTCTAGGTCTTGGTAGTCCATAATTAAGTTGATTTTTAGTTATTGTAATATACTATTGCAAAAGGTATTTTCTAATTCCTTTATTTACTCTATCAGCTACCAGTTTCCACTCTTTTTAGCATTGGATAAATTCTGGCAGTTTTTAATTTTTTTTTTTTTGAATATTGACTATTTGACAAAGGTTTTTTACCTGATGAAGACTAAAGATAGCCGAAACCGATAGCTAATGCAGTAAAATTTAAATAAATAATACCTTATGCAATTAATTTTTTTTCCTTTCATGTTTATATCGTCTTTATTTTAAACATAATATGATTATAAGGTAAATAATATATAATAATTTTCAATACTCTAATCAATTGCGCCATATATTTTTTTATGGACGGATACTATACTGTAATATTTATAAAAAAAATAGAAGTTACCTGCAGAAAATACATAATATGTATTCAACATTGTTATTTAATTTTAAGAAATACTAAAGGTATAACCACAACACAGTTATCAGTATAATAATAAATTTTGTGCCGAAAATCTATTTTTGATCGTTGTTTAAATATAGGCGTTCAAATTATTTATTATGTCTTCAATTTTTTTTTAATTTTCAAAAACTGGTGAATTTAAATTTTAAACCCTTTCAAAATTATCTGGTTATATTCGATAGAATAGGAAAGCCAACACTTTTTGAGACATAACTGATTAAATATTTTTCATATTACGATTCCGATGTATTGAAAATACATACATAAATTAGTGCTGCAAATCAAAATCGGTTTTATGCGAAACTGGTTTTGAAGATGCAATTAATACCCTTCGAAACGGTTACAATTTTTTTTCTTGTGACATATAGTAATATTTATTATTTATATAATTTTGAGAGGTATAACTGTAAAGTCGCAAATTATTTAGTGGACATTATGCTGTTTTCAGATATAATCATGAATAAAATTTGTATTACAAGAATAATATTTACATCTGGTGTGTGTCATATAGGCATTTATTGTGTATTAACAATATATTTCTGTATTCAACGTACATACCTATACTTTAAGATAATTAATATTTTTGAAAACGGCGAAAAAATTATTAAATAATTTACGACATTACAGTTAAACTTCTCAAAGTTGCATAATAGATACATAAATGTTAAATCATTGTTATATGTTACAATTCAATTATTTATTACACCCATTCTAAAAATCCATTTTAAAGCAGATTTTACAATGCTATTTTTACTGAAAAGCGATTAATCGGTTTTTGATATCTAGTGATTTCCGCAGCACTAATTTAAACATGCTTTACTATTTATGAATCTTTATACTCCGTAGTTAAATTAATGAATATTTGAGAGTATTTATTTGGGGACTTTGTACAAGTTCTATAAAGCACCTCATAAGGTGGCTACTAAGATATCTAGATATCAACCCCCGCCTTGACTATATGCTATTTTTAATTTGCTCTTGATAGTGAGTAGTTTAGTCTTAACATATTTCATGTTTTCTTGATTTTTAACCATCGCTAAGTTTAATTAACATTTCGATTATCACAAAAGACTATTAAAAGTAAGGAAAACGTTTTATAAATAACGATTTTTTTTCTATACAAATAAAAACTAAATAGGGATAGTTAGGTCCATCTAGGAATATACTGTATATGCAACTTTATATATGAAAGTATATCATGATGAAACTTTGATCATGGAAACCCCAACATTGAGATTAAGTAGTGACAATGATTTAATTTGCATCATTTGAAACGCGTTCTTTTTTTGAAGCGAAGATAAAAGCAGCACTAACAAAATATAATGTAATAGAAGATTGTTATTTGAAAATAAAGTAACATAAGAATTTTCAAGTATTTTCTATTGCTGCACTATAAAATCAAACTCCACGAAACCAAACTAAGAATTAAAAGTGTAGAAGAGTTAAAAAAAGGCATTACCAAAACTTGAAGAGGTATTAAGGGAAATGGGATTAGAAATAAACTACAAGAAGTCATCAAACAAAAAATGAAAACGCAAATTGATTGAGTAGAAATTCCAACTATTTAGGATTTTTATTTGAGACTGGGGATAAAATAATAAGTATATTACCAACCCAGAAAGTCACAATTTGTCCATTTAGAAGTGTGGTTTCGCTTTTATGACGTTTAGTAAATTAATAATGATTAATATGATTTCTGAACAATTAGATTGAATAGATTTCTCAACGTTCTTCAACAAATATCCCTTGGAAACATTCGTATAGTTCATGAGTTTGTTATTACAATTTCTAACTGAAAAAATAAATGTTTTTGCCAAAAAATTAATAGGAATACACTTCAAATGTTTATCATTGCTGGGTTGTTCTCGATTTTAAATTAAAAAATACATTAAATTATTTAGAACTGTTGTTTCATTTCTCTTGGAGTAAACCTTATTTTCTAAGTAAATACCCTTTAAATGAAGAGCTTGTTTTTTTATGAATAGAATAATGCTACTACGGGTGAAATCGCTAATACCTCATACTTATTTGTGCTGTTAATTATTTTATTAAGTTAGGTACTTCTTTTTGGAGATTATAAAAAAATATGTCCAATTTCAGCAAATTACAAATTTGAGCATTTATGTCAGAAAAGATAATACTAAGTATTAAAGACTTTTCTTTAATTTGTTATCGTCTTATTTGTTTCACTATTGTTAATGTCCCGTATACAAGTTTTTAATATGTTAAATTGACAATGTTTCGTATTTAAAACAATTTATTTTCATATTTACAATGTTTTATTTGTTAATTTGAAAAAGATTAATTATGTCGAAACGTTTAAAATAAAATGGTTTTTTTTGTTATTTTCCTTAAAGTTTGATTTCCAATTAGAAGTAGACAAACTACATAAAAAAAATGTCCTGCTAAACTAAAGAAAAGATAATAACAGTTCTCTTCTCTCAAAGATTATATGCAGAAAAAATGCATTTGGATTTTGTCTAAATGTCTCTAATTGACGTTCAGAACATTTAACGACACGAGGCTATTATAGACACAACAGTAATACTACTGTACTCATCGTTTGTGAATACCGATAATGGTAAATACACGAACAAACTTAAAAGCTATTAAAGAGTAACAAATGTTGCAGAAATCACCTAGCATTCGCCAGCAATCTCGTACCATCATAAAAAAAATATATATTTTATCTGTTGTATTCCACACAACAATATAATCGTGACGATCGATTAAGGATAAAATCCTAATTTAAAAACGAAATAACGCTTGTTGCTTTTAAACAATTTATAAGCTCATAATTTTTGTGTATCTAATGTAAAGAAGTAAGTTAATACATTTCCTTCGTTAATTTAATTTGCTTGCGGTAACGCACCAGTTTAGCTGCTGCACGAATTGCGCTGGGTATTTTTTTTTATAGTAGTTTCAGGCACCAGCTAAATCAGTGGTAATCTCTTACGATCGAGGGAGAATATGAAAAATTGTGTCGTTTCACTGAAGTGTGCACGATACAAAGATGCGTGAAATGATGTTTATTAAAACAGAACGAAAAAAAGAATGATAATAATAGTAATAAAAACAAGATAAGAAACAATGTATATAATTTCGTATATTCAATATTAAAAAAGTTTGTATTCTTTGGACTTTTACGTTAATCGGTTTTTTAGAGTACGGATACTGTTTCCACTTTTTTGTTTTGTTTTTTTTTTTGTTTTAATTTGTTTAATCTAATATATAAGTGAAACCTGCTGCGTTCGATTCATTCTGAGCACGATTTCTTCGTTTCAGGCCTCGCCTATTCGATCTTCTCCATCGGCGTTTTCGCTCTACGGCTAACAGCCGTGCTCATAAACTCTCCCTAGATTGGTAAAACAGTATGTAACCAGTCTCCGAGGATTTCTGAGTATCTGACGTGAGGCCGTAGAAATCTTCTATTGTTGACGCATCGATTTTCTATTGATAATATCCAAAGTGACAATAATAAATAAAGATATAAACGAAAAGTTACTCACATCCACTTGGTCATCATCAAATAATAACCAAAATCCGTGGCTTTTCACTATACTAATGTAGTGACCCCTATTAGGCCCGCTGCCACAATGTATCACCACAGCTATTAAGTCGTACAGTCTATCTGGATTGACAGCATCGTCAGACTATTAAAACATTTAATTTGAAGACAAAAAAGAAACACAAAACGAGTGGCGCACCTACCGTGTTAAATAATCGCAATTCCAATGGGAACACGACCCTGTGGGACACCTTTATGTGCCTATTATACTGCTCCATGTATTTGAATCGCTTCAGATGGAGGGCGAGGATCATCGGCAACTTCTTCACCCTCACCCTCTTCTGCGCCTCCTGGTAACTACTGCAGTTATCACATTTAAATTTATTATCGCTACATAAAGTCTCTGTATTACTAAAACACTTTAAACAATGCGAGATACTCGTATTTTGTTCAATGTCCACTTGTAAATCGAAAAAGTCTTCGTCTTTACTGCTCACTGTTTCACAATTCAGGCATCTTGTTTCACTTGTCATTATACCCTAAAGGCACAAGAAGAATAAATGGTGTTATAAATAATAACGTTCATAATAAATTCATATACATATTGACATGAAATCTTATAAGAATTAATCAGAATCTGAGGTGAGTTTTGTGCGAAAATTTTATCTAAGACACCTTAACTCTATTCAGTACAGGATTTTATACAATTTTATGGCAGTAAGTTGCACAAGTACACTGATTAAGAGTTTCAAATAACAAACATACCATTTTGTAATTCCATGTGCCAGAAAGAGTTAATAAATTTGTTATTTAAAAAGTATGTGTACCTAACATTTTCCAAAGCATAACAAGGAATACCTCTAGTAATTGCTTTCCGTAGATTTATTTCTTAAAACACTGTAAAATATGCAAATTTTTTTTTAGATTTAACATAGGTATCTGATTTAGAATATGTTTAGAATGTATCATATGTTCATATTTCTTTTTAGCTTACTACTTGAGACACTTATAATATTTTTTAATACCTAAATCACATTTTGAGATGTAAGATATTAATATCTGAGTTGCTTGTAGTATTGTTTTAAGATATTTTTTAAGTACCTGCTATCTTAAAATACTTGCAAAAGGAAGTGTTCTCTTATAGGTATTGAAAATAATTTAAGATTGTATATTTTCCAAAATTGATCAAAAATGTAATACTCCATTATCAAACATATAACATTGCTTTAAAATATCCTTAACTTAAAAACAACATTTACTTCACATGCAAACAATATCAAAACAAAAATTGCAACCTACAACACCATTTGGACATATCTTATCAGGTATTAAGCATAAATTTGTTTATTTTAAAATATCCTTAACTTAAAAACAAAACATTTACTTCACATGCAAACAATATCAAAGCAAAAATTGCAACCTACAACCTATAACACCATTTGGACCTATCTTATCAGGTATTAAGCATAAATTTGTTTATTTTGATATGCGGCTTATCAGTAAAATACACAACATAATTTGTACACACAAATTCCGAACATAAAAATTCTAAATTAGCTGTATATTTAAGAAAAAAATTCTTACCTGAAATATTTCATGAACCCATGTAGGTTCAGGAGGTGTATGTATAGTACCGTTTTCCCCTGACGTTTTTGATTTAATATAATTAGTAGAATTCTGATGTCGTTCAGCTATGAATAAAATTATTGATTTTTGCACATAGAAAAAAAATTATCTTACCTAATATTATCTCACTAATACGATTAATTAAAAAATTCAAAAACTCATGTGCATCCTGCTGCATATAGTTATCGAACTCTTCTAAAAAATAAAATAAAACTTAAAACAATATTTGGTAAATTAAATAAGGTAGAAAAAACCTTTTTCTTTTCGAAGCCTTGCTATAAACTTTTTTGGTGCTATAGATCCTACTTTCTTTTTTTGAGTGGCAATACTGTGGAATAGATCGGCAAGACATGTAAGTAAAGTTTCTTTCGTCCTCTTATTCTTCGCTTTATATTCCAGAACTTTATCTCTAAATGGTTTGCAGAAGTATAAAGCTTGCAGAACAGAATTACTATAACAAGTATTTCCAAACTGAAACAGAATTAAGCATAATGGTACTGCAATGATTCACATATAGATTTTCTCACATTTACTAGTCCAAAATAGTGTTCATTGGAAGGAAATTGTTCAGAACCTATATCTCGTTCCAATTGGGATATATTCGCACCCTGAAATTATCAATTATCTAATAAAATTATGCAATTAACTCGAATAAAACGAGTGTATGATTAGAGTGATGTGATCGTGTACAAGTAAAAAAACGACGGTATGTAAGGGGGTGTGAAATTTATAATTGAAACAAACCATATTTTTCTTGCTAATCCATTACGTTTATGTAAAAAACGTTTAAAATAAACACGTTAAATGTACAAATAGTATCCATTATCCCATTTTGACAGCTGTTAAACAACCCATGATAACATGAAGTGACAACTAATTTGCCATTCAAAAATCCCTATATTCTAATGAAAATTTCCCGGTATTTCTGTTTTGTGTATATTTTATTTAAAAAATATCTAAGTGGATCTAGTAAAAGTTTTAAAACAGCAATTTTCAAGTGATTCTCCAATTTTATGAATATAAAGAAACACATTTGTAATTTATTTTGTGAACATTTGGGAAATAAATTTTTTCGAAATTTTGCAATTATATTTCTTAATGAACAGACTTAAAAAAAATGTATGTTTTGACCCGATAAAATAAATTCTCCATTACATTTTTTGAATACGAAACCAATTTTATAAAAAAAATATTTCGGTTGGTAACAGTTTTAGTCCGGTTTTAGTAAATTGATTACGCGTTTTCTCACTATTTACGTCGAAAGTTTTTGTGGATTGTGTGATTAATTTGTTATGATAAACTACTGTTCGATAATCAGATCAAAATCGCGCGAATTCTAGCTATTTAAAGCAGGTGATACACAAAGTGCCGGTATATTTTTATTGTTACTATAAATTATTTTAGATTATCGTTAAAATGGCTTTGCCAGGTAACTACAAGCAAGCATCTATGTCAGCCCCAAGTCCTCAATCGTCAAATCGTAAGATATTAACTATAATGGCATATCCAGATTATATAGGATATATTTTTGTAGTACTTATTTACTAAATGTTTGGTAAAAAGACAAGCGTTGACTATTTACATACCTTTTTCGTAAATTTATTGTTTGCTTGCATTTCGCATGCGGTATAGTGTAAATCGCAATAAGTTTATAAATAATAAGTAAAAGTATATATTAGCATATGATAACTTAATTAAAAAGCATGCTACTCTTTCAAGTAATATCCGCAGTTTGCTGTGGTTTTTATAGTTTAGATCATATATTTTAAACGGTAAAAACCATGGTTTTAATAGTAGACTAGTGCTCATGATTTGCTTTGTTTGTGTTTGTTGTTCAGATTTGCTGTCCGCAGGTTCCCCCATGACTTTCAACATTTTAAAAGGTAAACGCATCATCTATGTTTATATTAACAATCTACGAGATTTTTCGCTTTAAATTGAAGTTATTACTATTAGAATAATAAATTACGTATTATCGCTTTAGCGTAGATTACATATAATTTTTACGGTTTTAATTTTTTGTGATTTGTTTTCATTTGTTTACTTATTTTTATCAATACACTATTTTTCTATGGTAAGTAGTGCGGTTGCTCTGTGAAAATTTAGGCTATTGTGTTTTTCTCTTAATATTGTATGTATTGTATGAGCATGGAGATATTAGATTTATTTGTATATTATCTTTCATATTCCCTCTATTAATGTGCCCCTGTGTGAAACTTTCAATGTTAATTAAAAGTGTTATTTTGTTGTAGAGCGTTTAAGAGCGTCCGGTGGTTCAAACTCGAGTTCTAATGTAAGTTGAAGAGTGTGCCTCTATTGTTTTTAAAACCCGTTTGTGAAAGTGATTATTTGAGCTGGATGTATGAAAATTTTTAAGGAGTTCTAGTAACAACCACAAACTCAACTTTATTTTTCTTATAGGATTGGAAAAAAAAAAAATAGTATATTTATATTATTATTATATATATTATAGCTTGAGTTAACATTGCTGCAATTATATAAAAATTTACCAACTACTGGTTAAGAATCGCTGTTTTATAGAACAATTTTTTTGACGTATTTTCGATTATAAGTTAGTTAGAATTGTATTGATTGAAGTGTAAAGAAACTTATGTTATACTTTCAGAAAGAGACCAACCCATTTGTGACTACACCAAGTGGAAACCCAAATTTTTTACCACAAAAAGCTGGAAAAAATACAAATGTAAGTGAATTCATAGTTTTTTCAACATTTTCATTGTTGGAAATAGATACCCCATTCGGAGCAGGGTTCGTATATACCTTGATGGACAATTCCCGGCGCCGACACGAAAAATTCCGGTTTTGACACTGCAATTCCCTTTTTTTGGCGCCAAATACAAACTTATTAACCTTTTTTAATAAATTACTCACGAAATTAAAATAAATGTACCGATACAATGACAGATTCATTTTAACTAAAGCAAATGAATAACAAAATACAAAAATAATAAAAATTTAAATTTATTTTTATTGATGCAATAGTAATATTTTATCCAAAAATTCCCTCTAAAACTAAACTTTTTCCCTCTAACGTTCAAAATTCCCTCTAAAAAGGGAATTTCCCTCCCATATACGAACACTGATTCGGAGGATATTATTTACAATGAAAATAAAAAACCGCTGTACCAACTGCAAGCAACTTAAAAATTTGTGAACCACTACATAACACAAGATTATTTAAAGAAAGCGAATATCTTGTAAAGTATTAACATTAAGTGCATAATATGTTAGATAAACTTGACATAAAATTCAGAGTAGAATCCAAATTTGAAATAAAAACACTACTTTTCCATTTGCAATAACAAATATTTTAGCTAAACTGACCCACGCGCACAGACTTGCTGCAATTTTTTTTTTTTTAATTTCGCATTTATTTGCTTCTCCATAAGCCTTTAATGAAAGCTCGTTGTGACACGCTGTATATGCTAGAATTTTCATATTTTGTGTATTTTTCTATAATCATAAGTACTTTACAAGAAACATTTACTTTTATTATAATAATTATGATGCTTTGTGGATATTAGAATTTTATTATTTACCTCTATTTACACTTACATTGCCTAAAATTTGATACCTTATCAACGGCGGGAGATAAAATCGGTGATATCTACCGTCAAATTCTCCTATTAGACGACCTGTAAACCGTGATTATATACTGTGATGTTCAGAGTATGGCGTGTGTAAATTAATCGTTTGTAGAGAGAAAAAATAATAGTATATCAATTTTAGAATGACTCCAAAACTCCGAAACCGCCCAAACCACCTGAGAAACCGTTAATGCCGTATATGAGATACAGTCGCAAGGTATGGGACACTGTCAAGGCTCAAAATCCGGAGTTGAAGCTATGGGAGATCGGGAAGATCATAGGACAGATGTGGCGCGAATTGCCAGAGGTAGGGAAGAACGAATTTATGGAAGAGTACGAAGCTGAGAAGGTAAATATTTTCGTTCGGTGTTAATTGAATATATGGAATAGTGTTGCTTGTTTTAGGTTGAGTACGATAAAACCTTGAAGACATATCATAATTCGCCGGCTTATCTAGCGTACGTAGCTGCAAAGACTAGGGGTAAGTCTGGTATGTTGATTTTTGATGAGGATACATTTACTATGTATGTAATTTTTTTCTGTGTATTTAAACGTGTTTTAAGTGTTGCATGTCAAGAGGTGTTAGTTTGTGATGTATCACACCTAGTGTTAGATAGATAATAGTGTTTACTCTAAGATTGGCTAGAACTGATTAACATCAAGTTTGAACGAATTATATTTAACTTAAATTTAATCAGTTGCCTGCGAATACAAAGAACTCGGTAGTTTGTGATAATAAACCAATAATTTTCAACAATATACGTATATAAAGTTATATATACTCCATATAAAAAAGGTGTATTTTATATTTAATTTAGTATAATTCAGTATGAATGCATGTTAAGCAGTAGTAGTAGTAGAGCACTGCCTCTGCAAAACTCTTGATGTCGTATTAAGATTGCAACAAATTTAGCCTACTTTAAAATAGAGAGCCAAAAAGGATTTTTTTTCTGTCAAGCGCAGGTTTTAGCAAATAATTAACAGTCAAATTTCGAATACTAAAAGTATTAGGTATTAGAGTACCGCAAGGAGTCTATTCTTGATCCGTGCTGATTTTTAATTTATGTAAAACTATTGAAGGTTTGTTTCTAACTCAAAATTAATTTTATTTGCTATACGATACCATGGCTATTATTAATACCACCGGTAAATTAGTGGGTATGGCAGCCGAAGTTTGAATCAATACTCAATTTTTCAATTCTAAGCTTTCGCAATTAGTTTATTGCTTCCTCAGAGAATTAAAGTTATTCGAGTGACGTCGGAGATAAATAACATAGATATTATAAACAATACAACATGTTAAAAAGTCGAAAATTTAAGATTAAAATAACAAACGCGAAATGCGGGAGGAGGTCATGACAGCGTGCACACGACACTGTACCATGACAGAGTGTCGTGTGCACTTAATTTTACATTACATAAGCACTGAAGCTACAACTACAAAATGCAACAAATTAATAAATTATCAAAAAAATAAAAATCAATTTACTCATTTAAATTATTGTTACTTATTAAAAATAATTAATTTAGTCATTGAAAAAAAATTAATCCTTCTGGGCCAAGCGCCTCAAAGTCATCAAGACGATCTAAATACCCCTAAGGTAAAGTCAGGTAAGTGTGTAACCGGGGCAAGTGTGTAGAATGGCTAGATTTATTTTTAAAATTAAAATAAAGATGTGCTCTGTTATATTACTAATGTACTAAGCTTCATACTAGTTTTACAAATAAAAATTCACGTCTGCTAACGTGTAATAACTTAGATATCTTGTAAATTTATCATACCTTATTAAAAAAGCATCAGTATAGTATTACACCCTTGGCCGAACTAAAGGATAATGCTATTAATATATAAAATGCGGAACGATTACGCACTTGCCCCATTTTGCTGGGTAAGTGTGTAGTATTGACACTGTTTAAAATTTCTTTTTTTTTCTCGTAAACCGTTGATAATTATAAAAGGCCTATCTATTTAAGGCTTACAATTGGGCATATATTACGTACTTCTATGTGTAAAATTTATCAAAATGTCTTATTATGTGAACAGTGTTATATTTTCTTCACACTATGCAATTTTTACTACACACTTACTTACTTTACCTTATACGAAAAATTTGCACGCTCGAGAGAACGCTACTCCGATGCAAACCGACGCACGATACTCCCTTTACATAATATATTTAGAAACCTTTACAGAAGCAGATTGTAGCTGCTAACGTAAAGAAGCAGTTTTATACACTGCTTTATTGCTACGAATATACATGTATGTTTCACAACATTCGCACTTGTCTACTATATCAGGAAGCTGCTATAACAAGTAGCAGTTTCTTTTGATATTGAGTAGCTGCTACAAACTGCTGACGGTTGTTAGCTGCTACAAAATAGCAGTTTGCTTCGTAGCAAGTTAGTAATATTAATAAAGCAAAGATCAATTGTATTTAAAAAACTATGAAAGCTTATTGACTAATTTTTTAGATTACTGATGCCGGTAGTTCTATTATTCCGGTTAAAAAGTTTATTTCTTTTTTTGCGGTAGAATTTAGGAAGTATTAAGGTTTGTCTATTATTTTTGGAACATCGATTCAAAAGATTATTTTATTCCAATTAAAACTCTTTGTGTCCTGTTTCTGAATCATTTTCCCTTTCACTTTTTCTTGACCATGTCTCTGATATTTTTGTAGAGTGCGTATTTCACCTAAAAAAATACCATCTTTATTAAACTGTACAGTTGATATCTGTCGTCGTAGTATCAGTTTCAAGTGCAACCCTTCCTGAAGTATATCTTACAACTAAAGGAGTAACATTTGGTTTTCCACTTAGTGCATGGTCTAAAATATCACCATACTTAATGTGTATTGGCCCTTTTCTACCCATCTTTTTACCTTCAATTCATCAGATAACTCTCTCTAATATTTATTTCCAATAATGTAGCTGCTCAAAGTAGTGACGACAGAGATACCCACGAACGCAGCAGCGGGTCTTCGAAACAACAAGCGGCTGATAGGAGAATAGACATTCAGCCAGCAGAAGACGAGGACGGTGAGTATATTTAATAAAAGCGAAACAAACAGTAGCCTTTTCTGCCACACCTTCTAGACCAAGACGACGGCTATTCCGTGAAGCACGTCGCTTACGCCAGATATTTACGCAACCATCGCTTAATCAACGAGATTTTCTCCGACAGCGTCGTCCCGGATGTCAGATCGGTCGTCACAACGGGGCGCATGCAGGTCTTAAAGAAACAAGTCCACTCCCTGACCATGCACCAGAAGAAGCTGGAAGCGGAACTGCAACAAATCGAGGAGAAGTTCGAAGTGAAGAAGAGAAAATTCATGGAAAGCAGCGAGCAATTCCAGGAGGAACTCAAACGGGTATTGTTTTCTTTTTTTTTTTTGTTCCAAATAAATTCGAACTGAAGTTATTCATTTATTTCGTTTAGCATTGCAAACCTGCGGTGGACGAGGAAACATTCCAGAAAATGGTGGAACGTCAGTACGAGATTTTAAAGAGAGAGAGGATGAAAGGCATGGAAGACCAGAAGGTTCGACCGGATGAAGCAAATTCCAATTCGTCCAATGAACCTGCACCGAGTAACGCGAACAACGAGGATAGCCATCCCGGAGAGGTATAGTTTTCTGAGAAATTTATGTACCTTTCATTGGTACAACATTTTATCTGTTACATCGGAGTTGAGAATTTATTTTGCATTTTTAATAATTAATGGTGAGTGATATGGGGAACAGTGTAACAAAATATGTTTGTTATATGTATAGTGTAAGCTACTGTTGAACCATTGCACTTATTATTGATAAATAGATATTAAACCAGAAAGAAAATTACAGAAAAAAGACTTATTCTCGGAAACGTTAAAATACTAAGGTATGTAACATGTGTGCCAACTTGTACTGTCAACTCCCTAGTGTCAACATTTCTTTTCTATTTTCAATTCAAAATTAAGATTTGTCGGCCCAAAAAACATTGCGTATGACACGACCAGAAGCTCTTTTGCGAGTATTCGTACTTGTATTCGCAAAACTGTAGTTTCTGGCCTAGTGATACAAATAACTATGGCTTTCCAGTACATACATATGTCGTGTGGTAATAATAACTAAAATCTTCGGTATGGTAAACTTGAAATAAAGTTTTAATACCCTTGAAATATTTTAGAAACTAACTCGAGCAAATTGCATCTTGTTATATTTTTTGATTTTATTCATCAGCCTTACGATATGTAAACGTACGACCAGTATTATATACTATTTTAAAATCCAGTATGGCTTTGAATTATAGTAAAATTTAAAATGTCTTCGCTGCTTTTATTATAAGATCAAAATATAAACGGACACCTGTACAACCCACATACACCAGAAGAGATGATGAGAATGTACTTTTTTGGAAACGAAATAATTTAAATGTTTACATACTTTAACTAGTTTAGTCTCTTGTAAGTATTATTTTTTGTTTGTTTCTTATATTATATATACAGTATGTTCCCGGATCAACTTTAAAAGAGGATTTTTTTTTTATTTTTGATTTCTCAGAAAATTTCACTCTTGTTGATTTGTCCTGCTTGTTTTCAAACGCTCAAAACACAAATTACTTTTTATTTAACTCGAACGGTTCTCGAGATAATATCGTTTTCTTGCTAGAAAATATTCAAATTGGGCTTAAGTTTTATTTAATAAATTTAACAAAGGGTCAAATGAAATAAAATTATCAAAAAACTAAAATATTGATTTTCTATTCAAATAATGCTTCTCCTTTTTCTGCACCGATTTCAATGCAAGCTCTAAATTCATTGAAACTGCGTCATATTTCTAAAATTGATAAGGACTGGACTGCATTTTGTATCCTATTTTTTAATTGCTCGACATAATTGTCTAGTGGCTCACTGTACACAATTTGTTTTAAACGACCTCATAGATAAAAGTCCATTATTGTGAGATCAGGACTTCTCGGTGGCCATAAAATGGTACCATATCTTCCTATCCAATTATCATGGAACTCTGTAATGGGCCACTGGCGAACATTTCTGGCATAATGAGCAGTGCAACCATCTTGCTGGAAAAACATTTCCATTCGGTAGTTTAACGGCAATACGTCCAGTTTATCAACTAAAAAAAATTTGCAACATTTCCAAATATGAATTACGGTTTAAATTTTGATCAAAAAAATATGGGCTAATAATGCCATAGTACGAAACCGCACACCACACATTAACTTTTTTTAAATATTGTCGACAAGAAATTCTGAAGTTTGGATTCGTCTCACTCCAGTACCGGCAATGTTGAGATGAAACGACTCCGTTAATTGAAAAGGTTGATTCATCGGAGAACATAATTCGTTCATGGAAATATTGATCACCTATAACTTTGCTGCCTATTTCCAAACAAAAATTTAGACATTTGGCTTCATCACCATTTTCTAAAGTTCACCGCGTAAATTGCGGTTTAAATGGTAAAAATTTGTTCTCCTTGAAGATTTTTTGTAAATGAGATTTACTTATTCCAATTTGCATTGCCCTCCTTCTTAAAAACAACCTTGGAGCTTCTCTTACGTTATGAACGGGAAGAATTGAAGCAGCATCGTCCTCATCAAACAACTTCCTTGACTTCTTAATGTTTAAAACCGAGCCTGTTTTAAGGAATTTGCTCACCAAGTTTTTTGCTCCGGAATTTGAAATGGTAACTTGCGGATATTTTTGGCAGAATTTTTCGATAACAACTCGGTATCACTCTTCCCCAGTTCCGTAACATTGAATTAAATAAATTCTTTGTAGTCAACATTATACCATAAATACTGTAACGAGCGCCAACTTTTCAACTGGCGGTTCCGATAGGCGTCCCTAGATGGCGCTAGCATAGCGGAAGAAGAACTACCTACGACGAATAACAGAGGGCAGCACCGGGTCGAAGATTCGAGAATATCTCTCCAGAATCTTCGAGGACGTTCTAGAAGGCCCCGAACAATCTGGAAAGTTCGCGCCAGCTTATAAATAACGCGTCGGTTGGCCAGGAGGCAGTTCAATCGATACGAGTTCGATAGTGCGGTCGCGTTTGAATTAGTACATGTAATATAAATATGTTTACATAAATAAAGACATTAGTGGTTAAGTGATATAGTTAATAAGTATTTTTAAATAGATTGTAATTACCGTAATAGTGTTAATAGAATAAGTGAATTTAAATATATCGCCTGTGTGTTTTTTCTAAAACCCGACAACGTTTTAAGAACCGAAAACACGTTACAATTGGTGTCAGGTGTGGGGTATTTGGCGATATATTAGTGGACTAATAGTGTTTAATTAGAAACAATGGCAGCGGAAATACTGTAAATTAGTGGATTTTGAAAGTGGTAGACCTCAAACGGGAATTAGAAGAAAGGGATGAAGATACGAGTGGAAGGAAGGCCGAGCTTCAGTCGAGATTACGAAGAGCAATAGAAGCAGCTGGTGAAGATCCTGAGACATATTTGTTTGAAGTGTCTGGTGGTAATGGCGAACTCTAGTGGAACTTAGAAACATGGGAAAGAAAAATATGGAAAATTCTCGCAATTAGAAGAGAGAATAGTCTAGAAATTCTCAGAAAAATGGAAATGCTAGAAAATGGAGAAAAGATGGAAAACATGAAAACGAGGAAGAAGTAATAGAAAATTCTAGAAAACTAGAAGAGAAGTTCTAGAAAATTCTAAAAAATGGAAGAAAAAATTAATAGAAAATTCTGTTAATGTAAAAACGAATTAATGAACAGAATCGACGAAAAAATCTAGAATGATTGAAGAATTGGAACGATCGCATGAAGGTGCTAGAAGAAAAATTCATTCTGGAACCATAACGAAACACGGAAGAAACTGGAAATTCTACCATACGGGAAGCACTCAGATGGAACCAAGAAAATCCAGTGCCCATCTGTAGGGTTCAAAAAAATGTGACCTGCCTACATTCGACGGGAAGACTCCTTGGAAGACTATTTGACGCTGCTGGATACCACGGCTACGGTATAATGGGTGGGCGGAAGCTACAAAGCAGCCATGTTATCAGTAGCTCTGCGCGCGATGTGCGTTGAAGGTACTCCAAGCTATTCTTCGACGGAGCGACAAATTAACCAAACACTAACTTAATCATTGGAGATGCGTTTCGGTAATAACATCTGCAGCAAGTATATCGCTCGCAGTTGAAAAATCGCTGCCAGAGGTCGAACGAAGACTCTACAGGAGTATGAAGCTGACGTCGTTCGTCTGGTTAAGAGTGCGTACCCAACGGTAACGGAGATGTGTGCGAGAGTCTCGCTGTGGAAAAATTCCTGGATGGCCTGCTTGATAAGGATACTCAACAGGCAGTGAAGCTCGCTCGGCCGCAAACGTTGAACCAGGCTTTAGCTCAAGCACTAGATTTTGAAGCCGTGAAGCAATCGGTCAAAGGACCTGCTCGCGTCCGTGTTCTAGGGAGTCACGAGGAAGAAGAGCCATTAGAAGGAATTATGACGAAATTAAACGAAATGATGACGAAAAATATGACGAATTGATTGACGAAAAATATGACGGAATTGATGACGAAAATGGAATCCGTGCAAAGTAGGCAACCAGGAAGACGATGCTGGATTGTGGAAGGATGGGGCACGTACGTAGTCGGTGTCCGATCCACGAAAACAAAAGCCGACGGAAAACTAAAATGGGCCGACGAGAAGGGGCGATCGTCGACCTATGTAGCTGAACCCCCAGTAAACCCAGTGATTGTTGCTTCAGTGGGATGTAGACCTACAGCCTCGTCGTGTATGGGCATGTAAATGGAAACCGAGAGATTTACTGCTAGATACTGGTGCAACAATGACAATTCTTCGGCCGGAAAGCAGTGGAAGAAGAACCACGATACATCCAACCAGATGGACGCTACGTACGGCAACTGGGCAATCAGTCAACGTGTTGGGGGAGACGATGCCCACTTCGTATTGGTGATACTGCATGCCAGTATCGTGTAGTAGTTGCAGATATAGAAAAAGACCGTAATCCTCGAATGGACATAATGACAGAATTTGGGTTCAAACGGACTTGCAAGCAGGAGTGTTGAAGCGTTGGCAAAGAAGAAGTTATTCTCAACCATAGCAAGAATATGTCGGCCTGCCGTAGTGTTGGCAGAAGCAAGTAACTGTGGCGAGCCGCAGTGGAGAACATTGTGGAGCGAGCGTAGATGGAGACATTCCAAAAGGGCAAGTTTTTAATGCTGGAACCGGGAGCGATTAGCGGTCAAGGTCGTGGAATACTGGCGCTAAGGCAGTGATACAAAGCTGGAGAAAAACTGCCGTCCGACTGATGAACGTCAATAGTGTATCCAGTAAAGCTGAGAAGGGCGTACCTTGGAAGTTCGTGCTAGTGTGTCGCGATTGTCAACAAGAGGATGGCGTAACAACAACTCCAGATTCCGCTTCCTGGATGGTTGAATAACTTCATTGACTTGTCTTGCAAGGATTTGACAACACAAACAACACCATAACCGTGAAACAGCTGCTTGGACGCTACAAGATCTTTATCCAAGCGAGAAGACCGGAACACGAGGGGCAGGACTAAATGTTGTTACGACATCGAATAGACACTCGGAGATGCCCAGCCGATCCGCAAGCACCCAAAAGATTGCCATTGGCGAAACCGAGCCGAAAGCAGAAACAATTATAGCAGAATATGGAGCTGGATGGCGTAATTGAACCATCGAACAGTCCATGGGCTTCTCCAGTGGTACTGGTGAAAAGAAGAAGGATGGTTCACTAGGTGTCTGCGTGGATTATCGACAACTAAATAATGTACAAGAAGGAACAGTTATCCCTTTGCCCAGAATCGATGACACTTTAGATACCCTAGGTGGGTGTAAGTATTTTCGACCCTCGACCTGGAAGAGTGGTTATTGGCAGTCGAAAGTAGAGGCAAAGGATAAGGAGAAGACGGCGTTTACGATCGGGACAGGATTGTGGCAATTTAACGTCATGCCATTTGGGTTATGTAATGCTCCCCGCGACGTTTGAAAGATTGATGACAACGTACTGAGAGACTATCCTGGGAAACTTGCTTGGTACACCTCGACGATATAATTGTCTTAGGAAAATCTTTTGAGGACCATTTGAAAGAACTTGGAGCAAGTATTTCAGCGATGGAAAGGAGCGAATTTGAAGCTTAACCCCAAAAGTGCAACCTGTTCCGGAAGCAAGGTGCACTACTAACGCACCACTAGTATCAGAGGATGGAGTGTCGGTTGACCCAGGGAGAACAGAAGCGGTCAAGTCTTGGACGGTTCCCGAAGGACAAGCATGAAATAAGAAGTTCCTTGGGCTATGCACTTATTACCGACGATTCGTTCCTGGATTTGCTAACATCGCCAAGCCTATCACGAGACTAACTGAAGAGGGCAGAGACTACGTCTGGAGAAGAGCTGCCAGGATGCCTTGAAGAATTGAAACGAAGATGACACCTAGCGCCCATCTTGTGCTATCCACAGCTGAAGGAAATCATTTGGATACTGCAGCACTGGCATGGGCTGTTGTCCCAAGTTCAAGATGGCCACGAAAAAGTGCTCGCTTACTTCAGCAAAGTGCTGTGAAACCGGAACGCAACTATTGTGTGAACCAGGAGGAGCGTTGGCCTAGTTAAGTCTATAGAGCACTTCCTAAATATCTCTTAGAGGAAGTCTGTTAGAACGACCATGCGGCTTGATGGTGGGCTACGCTTAAAGAATCCGGAAGGGCAGTTGCCAGATGGATAGAGCCTCGCAAATATGAATTTATTCGGAACATCGGCCGGAAACAGTCATGAAACGCGACACATATGAGAGACCCTGTTCCAAGGTTGCACGCACTGCTGTAGTGCCGAAGAGAAATGAAGCACATGCTTGAGGACTAACTGTCATAGATGAATAATGGACTGAAGACCAAATCCGAGCTGACCCAGGAGGTCTGACGAAGTTTTAAAGCGTGTGATGGAGTGGAAGATGCAAGAAGCGCGGCCTAATGGGAACCGGTAGCACCATATTCGCAAGAGCTAAAATCGCAATGGGCTCAGTGGGGCTCTTTGGTAATGGAAAATGGTCTTCTCAGAACGAGTGTTAGAAGACGAAGCGGGACCAATAGCAGACTTCAGATTGGTGGTTCCGCAAGCAAGAATTCCGAAGTTTAAAACATTCTCATCGATGGAACATCGGGAGGCATCTTAGAGTCCGGAAGACTATAGAGAAGTCAGAGAGCGAATTCTATGGCGGTTAATTGCAAGAATGACGTGAAGACTGGTGCGGAGATGTACAACTTGCGCCGCTGCCAATGGACCTCGCCCAAAGGAAGAGGGCCCCTATGAGCAATACAACGTTGGCAGTCCTTTTGAAAGGATTGCGATTGATGTTGCCCGGACACATTCCCACGAGACGGAATTTGAAATAAATACATCTTGGTTGCAGTAGACTACTTCAGCAAAATGGGTGGAAGCTTACGCATTACCAAATAGGAAGCTGTTACAGTGGCTGAGAACTTTAGTTAAAGAACTTTTCAGTCGGTTTGGTGTGCCGCTTGAACTTTCACTCCCGACCAGGGAACGGAATTTTGAATCAGCAGTGTTTCAAGAGAATGTGCAAAATATTGGGTATTCGCAAGACCGCACCAACTGCTTGCACCCGCAATCAGATGGCATGGTGGAGCGCATGAAAACAGGACAGTTACTCAAGTATCTGTCAAAAGTTGTCGCAGACAACCAGCGAGATTGGGACCAGCAGCTACATCTATTCTTGCTGGCGATATAGAGCATCGTCCACGAAACCACTGCCAAAGTCCATCTAGTGTGCTTTGTGACGAGAACTGCGCTTACATGCGATCTTAAGTTCGGCTTTAAACCCAAATGAAGAAGAGTTGGAGATGACTATGTTTCGAACTTGCGGAGGCGAATGGAAGATATTCACGATCCGGTGAGGGCGAATATCCATGAAAGCCAAGTGAACAGCATGAAAGAACACTACGACATCAAAGAGCTATGAAGGCGGATATCAGCCTGGAGAAACCTGGTCTGGCTGTTCAATCCTCACCGACGTCGAGGCTTCTCACCTAAGCTGCAACGATCGTGGGACGGGCCTTACGAAGTGATAAAGCGAATTAATGACGTCATCTATCGCATACAAAGAAACCCCAATGGTAAAGCAAGAGTGGTGGCATTTTAATCGCCTAGCTCCTTATCTTGGGACAATCAAGAGGACGAGCAGATGGTCCGAGCTTTGTAGACTCCCGAAGAAGAACTCAGCTATGAGGAGTTCATCGACAAGTTATGGGAATGGCCCGCAAAGTGCGTCATGGGTGAACAACGGAGATTCACGGAGGAATTGTGTTTTTGGCTCCTGAAGGGTGCGCGTTGCACATTGTGTTGCCCAAGATTTAAGAAGGGCAAGGGGATAGCTACCGTCTTCAAAAGAAATTTGGTGTTGTCCAAGATCTCCGAAGCCAGAACCCTGAGGTGGGGCAAGGCTCTGCACTTGCCAGGAAAGAATGGCCTTTATTCTACTTGGTGACCAAAGAAGCCTCAGTTGGCAAGCCAACTACCGGACGATGTGGGACAGCCTGATAAGTTTAAGAGAGCAGCTGTTGGAGCTGGAGATCAATAAGATCAGGGTGCCAAAAATAGGCTGCCAAAATAGGATGGATTGGATCTGGACGGGTCGTAAGAAACATGCCTCGAAGAAATTTTCCGATATACGGAATAGGAGTTCCTAGTAATGCAGCTACAAACCCCGGTCAGCAGAAGGGAGGCGACGGACGGTAGCGTGCTTATTTCTTCCGGACCTCGTCGTGTAGGAATGGAGAGAACTGTTTCGTATCTTCATGGAGGTGATAGTTCCTGTTCCGGGACGGACAGATCTAAGGAGGGAGCAGTGTAACGAGCGCCAACTTGTTCAACTGGCGGTGTCCGAATAGGCGCCCTAGATGCGCTAGCATAGCGGAAGAAGAACTACCTACGACGAATAACAGAGGGCAGCAACCGGGTCGAAGATATCGAGAATATTCTCACAGAAATCTTCGAGGACGTTCTAGAAGGCCCACGAACAATCTGGAAGTTCGCGCCAGCATAAAATAACGGCGTCGGTTGGCCAGGAGGCAGTCAATCGATACGAGTTCGATAGTGCGGTCGCGTTTGAATTAGTACATGTAATATAAATATCGTTTACATAAATAAAGAATTAGTGTTAAGTGATATAGTTAATAAGCAATTTTTAATAGATTGTAATTACCGTAATAGTGTTAATAGAATAAGTGAATTTAAATATATCGCCTGTGTGTTTTTCAAAACCCGACACGTTTAAGAACCGAAACGTTAAATACTATTCACATTAGCGAAGATTAATTTGGCAGTTATAGCAATTGTCAACGAACTGTCAAATATTAGATTTGTAAACACTGTCAGTGGGTATTTAAATGAAAATCCGCTACTATATCTTCTGAAACAAATCAAATTTTGAAGAAAATGATATTATCACGAGTACGGTACGGTTAAATAAAAAGTATTTGTGTTTTAGGGTTTGAAAACAGCACGGTAAATCACAAGAGTGAAATTTTCGAGAAATCAAAATACAATGTTTTTTTTCTTCCTCATTAAAGTCGATCCGGGGACATACTGTATATTATTTCTGCTGTGTTTTCTACACATAATTTTGTATTATGGAAGGAATATATATTACTATTACAAGAAAAACTAACGATTTGTCAATGATAAAATATCAAGTGCTTTGAAAATCATACGAAGCAGTAAGTAGATGAATGGACGCTCGACTATAAAAGCAACAAATTCAGTTTAAAAAAAGGTCTAACTTGTACATTAATAATAATGGTGAACTTTTTAAACATGTTTTAAATATACTGTACTTATTTGAATTACGTTGTCTAAGTACTGCTTTAGTTGGATCATTATTTCCTTAATTTCAATAATTAATTAATAATTCATCGTTCCTCACTCTGTGTATTTCATTAGTTTCTCAGAAATTATTTCACACTAAAGAAATTATGAAATTAAAAGCAACATTTTCATAAAAAATATAATAATAATTTAATAATTTCAAAAAAAAATAAAAAAATTAATTGGTTGATAATGATTATAAAAGTTCAACTTATTATCGTTGATATAAAAATCAACCGCATAGATCATAATGCCTTCTTTTTTTTCATAACGCTGAATTTGATGTTGACGCCGTTGTCTTATGTTAAGCACTTTCACCATCATCCTTTGTATCTCTGCTTGTCTGTGTCCAGCAGCGAAATGCGCCATAAATGTTACAATGTTTCCCATTAGTTGCTCTTATTTAATTTCTTGTTATCATATTTTGTATGTACGACTTTCAACTTCGATTGTATGTATTATCGTTTTCACTTTACGGTGAAACTAATTTCTCTTGTAATATCACAGGCAGTAGTGCTTCATTATATCCAGGTAACACCACAAATCCCTTTTATATGTTAAATATGTATAATCATTGCACGCAGTAGTGTAGACGATAGTGAGACACTAAGGAGACTGTTTCAAATTTTAGTTTTCGCCGTTACTAAAACGATTATTGATAAGAACGTGAGATATTGCAGGAATTGTTTCACATGGCTAGTCATTTTTTTTTGTCTTTAATTGGAATGATGATGAGCGCTTACAATAACAGTTCTTATTTTATATGTCGTAATTAACTACCTACTAATAAATATATTTATTATTATAAGATAAAACCGAATAACATCGACACATCTTTAAAACACAATTCTTTGTGAGGTCATTGTTAATTCTAAAAAATTAGTATCTTGCGGAATTAATGACATTTGGTTTCATCAGGGCAATTGCTTAGCACATACCACACGTAAGGTTACAATAACAGAATCATATAATCCAATGTTTTTTTTTTAATATCTTTCGGACAACCATAATTAAATGGATAGGAATCTAATGTAATATCTTTCATTTACAGGCCGTCAAATGTTACAGATCAAACATACACTCTATATCATCAAGAAACGTATTTAACATGTTATTTAAAACAACCTAAGCTTAACATTAACTGCAAATGCAATAGATAACACGTAAAACGATGAAAACATAAAGTAACACTTTGTAAGAGGTGTACCAGTGGTTGAGAAAATGAAGGAAATGTATATCCCATAATGAGTTTTTAGTTCAAATAAGATTTTAAGAATTGCTTGACAAAAGAAAACATTTGCTTCATCTTTAATATTAGAATAATCAAAATGTTTCTGGTTTTTATCTCTTTCGTAGAAGCGTTATAGCTTCTTTGTTTTGGATACTTGCTGCTTTATCCATATAATAACAAACTTCATTGTTACGTGAACGACATCTCTCGCTTTCAAAGTTTGCCAAAACTCATCTATTAACTGAAATTTTCACCTCAGTGGTCACTTCAGCTTTTTCTATGTTAGAATAGATTATCTTCAGCCTTTTTATACAGTGAGGTCGTAAATGGTCCCCCCCCCCCCCTCTGATAACTTTTGAATGGTATGAGATAGAGCAATGATACAAAAACCAAGTGAAATTAGAGATATTTGTGATTTTTTGCCTATAGAGATACGCACATGGCTTTGATGTAAAATAGAGGGGTAGCTATCTTTAAAATTTTAAATAGGAAGTAATTTCATTTAGAAGCTCATTTGGAAGATATTTCTATTACTTTTATGGCATGCAAACAGTTTTACGATTTTCGAAATTTTTACCAACTTATCTAAGATTAATAATTGGAGTACTTACGTTACTTTTTCGATAGCGCTCGTAAAAATATTGTGGTTTTATGTGACTTAGGAAGCGATTGTTGTAAAATATGACATATTTTACAATATGACGTTTTTGCAAAATTTAGCAAAAGTGTCTTATCTGTCAGTGTATGTGTCATGTGTGTGGGTGTCTATGTTACAGGTTACTGTAATTACAGGTTTCTGTACACTATATCCAAAAAGCGAATACGAGGGCTATCGAAAAAGTAACGTAAGTACTCCAATTATTAATCTTGGATAAGTTGGTAAAAATTTCGAAAATCGTAAAACTGTTTGCATTGCCATAAAAGTAATAGAAATATCTTCCAAATGAGCTTCTAAATGAAATTACTTCCTATTTAAAATGTTAAAGATAGCTACGCCCTCTATTTTACATCTGAAGCCATGTGCGTATCTCTACAGGCAAAAAATCACAAATTATCTTCAATTTTTTGGTTTTTGTTTCATTGCTCTATCTCATACCATTCAAAAGTTATCAGGGGGGGGGGGCACCATTTACGACCTCACTGTACAAGCTATACTTTTTGCAAGTTTTCGCTTGCTTTTCATTAGTTGCCAGCTGTTTTTGCAATACTGGCCCTAATAAAACCTACAATCTTTTCGATAAATTACATTTGTGTACATACTTTGTATCGTGCAATAGATTTGCAGAGACTAAACTCATCGATGTTTCAGAATTAGATAAAGCTTGTAGGAGGGGTAAATAAAGGTATTCCATTTTTGTAAAATTTTCTTATTTAATGGGTAAATTCCAGAACCTTGATTTTTTTTCTTTTCAACAAATTAGGAAGTACTATTTCACCGACATTCTTACGTTCAGTATCATTATAATAAGTTTTAAAACAATGCGCCAAGCTGATGATGAACCGATTAAATTACTGTAAACTATGCGAGGTGCGTGATGGCAACAAATAAAGAAATTAGAAAGTGCTGTTTTTAGTATATTACCAAATTAACTTCATTGTGCACTCCGATTCATAAATTCTAAGTTTGCTAGCATTGGCTATTTTGATTAGCAGTACTGTAAGATGGTAAACATCAAAAATGAGAAGTCTTGGACTTTCAAATTATTGGTATGTTTAATAAAAGCATTTGCAAACCAATCAGAAAACTGTGCTGCCTCTATCTTCGCTTATGGACACGCTACTTTTGGACACGAGGGTGACTAAAGATATTGGGTGTACTCTTTATCATTCGCAAATAATGGAAGGTACCCTGTTACTCTGTTTTATAAACAAACCCGATTTTCCGTGCAGCGATGCAGAGACCATGTACTTTAGCACATTTTCAGTAGATGTCAGTAGCATAGTTAAATTTTTAGAAGTATAAAGTTTCTAATTTTGTCAATGTAGTAGAATTATTATAGAATTTTAAAAGTGTTAATCTTTTTCACGTGTCGATGTTACCCGGTTTTACCTTGCACACCGTATCTAAGTAAAATGACTATTACGGACATTTTGAAAATATTGGTCAGGTTCGCGTTGTTTCATTCTTTTTTTCTCTGACGCTTTGAAAATCTTGGTTTATCAGAAATATGTCTAAAACAGCCAAATGTATTACATCTTAGTAAGCCTTTTATATCTTGGACACGGTGTATATTTATTTGAGTAATTAATAACATTGACTAGTTATGTATCATAACAGATATTGGAGAAAGCACTCGCATATAATCGCAAGAATTTGAAACAACTCGTTTTCCTTCGCTTTTATATACCTGAAATGTCATTTTTAATATCCCAGCCGATGCAGCAAGAAGCCGAGAAGGTAATAGATCAAGAGAAACCACAACAACCGCAACTATCCGCACAACAGCAAGATCTGCCCATATCCAACGGCACTTGCCCGGAACCGAGAAACGAAATCATCGACGCTAAACCCTCACAAACGCCAAACATTATCCAAAATCCGGAAATGCAGCAACCGCCCATTTCACAGCATTCGGATCAGCAACAGAATTCCCCCATATCGGTGCCGATGCCCCCTCAACACGCTCCGCCACCCAACCAGACGGTCCATCACCATCAGCAGACCAACATTCCGTCACACATACCTCCAAACCATACTACTCATATGCCTCCTAATCATCCGATGCCACCTCATCCTGGCTCTCCAGCGCACTCAGGATCTCCGGCACATCCGGGTTCCCCAGCGCATCCGGGTTCCCCGGCACATCCAGGCCCTCCACCTCATCCCAACGCTCCGGGACAACCGATGATGCCTCCGTCGCAAGTTCCTTATCAACAGTATCCGCCTGGTAGTCCTCAATCGGTTCCATTGCCACCGAGACCGCCTCATCCTGCATACGGCTATCCTCAACAGCAAGGATATCATCAACCCTACCCTCAATATCCACCGCATCCATATTATCACCAACCCTACGGCCAATATCCACCGCATCTAGGAAGACCACACCCGTACTCCCATGGTGGACCACCAGATGGCCAGCATTTACCGTCTGGGCCGGAGGATCATGGGCCGCCTCGTATGTATGGTGCAATGACGGATTCTGATAGACCTCCTAACGATGCTGAGGGACAAATGAATCAGCAAATGGATTCTCAAGGAGATGATAAAGGTTCAATTTATTTGTGATATTCCTTTTTGCTTATCCATTTAAGATTTTTTTTTAATTTGCAGATTGTAAAGGTGACAATTCTCACGATGAAGTACGAGATCGTAAAGATACTGATTAAATGTTAATTTAAAAAAATAATAAATAATTTAACATTTTAGTGGCTAAGGTTAACATTTTTTTTTATTTCGAATAAAGGATTTTGTCCATCGTTTTCGTTTTTATTTTTTTCATTTAGATATTTATTTCATAGAATGCATACTGTAACGTTTTTGGGGTTTAACCACGGCGATATATTTAATAAAAAGTATTTATTTCGACATTTAAAGTCTAATAAAATAATAAACACTATTTAATTAATAATTAAACACTACTTAATAACACTAATTTACTTAATTACTACATTTATTTTTACGATTTATATTCACCGATATTTATTTACACGGCTCCGGCATTTACTTCGACTTTTCACTATGCGCTCTCTGATATAGATCGACTGCTCCCTACTCACGCGTGTATTTTTATATTTGCCGCACGGACTCGAGAAGAAATCTACATGTTTCAAGGTTCTAGCGGATTTACACTAGCAATTCATTGCGAATTGCAGATACACTCTTGTTTATTCCTGTCATGAGTGGGGAGTCGAGATGACTACCGATTTTCTGAGAGCCGACAAAACACTAGTTAATATCTAAATTGTCTAATCGCTGTAGAAATTTATTCACTTCTCCTATTTTGCCCAACGCTGTACTTAAAATTTGAAGAACTAGTTTCGTAAGGACAGTTTTATCAGACGAGTTCAAGCTTCAAAAAGGAGACGCTTGCGCCGAGTTTAGAAAGATTTTCTTTATGGTAATTTTATTTTCTAATTTGCACATTAATCGTCCTTTTTAACTTAATTTAAATATTTCAGTGCAGATTGTTTTTCATTTACAATAATGGA
The DNA here is from genome assembly GCA_004143645.1 of Protaetia brevitarsis. Lineage (NCBI taxonomy): Eukaryota > Metazoa > Arthropoda > Insecta > Coleoptera > Scarabaeidae > Protaetia > Protaetia brevitarsis. The sequence continues at coordinate 41,666 of RXPK01002654.1, read as the reverse complement.
CGTGCGTGTTGCAAATAGTGGTGGGCATAATCGAATGAGGGAAACAATATCATTTGAACCCTAGTAATGACATTTAAATTTTCCGCCATTATTTTTAGTGAATTATCGTAAAGGTATTAAAATAACTATTAATGTACAAAACTGTATAGGTAATGTTATGTTTCAACCACAACCACGTTTCAACTTTCAACGTTGAAGTTACCAAAAATAATCGCAGGAAATTAAATTTGTTTATCTGGGTTATTGACGATAATTCGATTATAATGGTAAATATGTATAGGTAGTAGTTGATGAAGATGTGAAATATAAAACAAAAGATATAAATATTAGTGGAATTGGGAGGAATATAATGTCACAAAACAAAAAAGGTTCTATCCCAGTAAACCAAATTTCCCGCAATTGTTTTTAGTAATTTCAACTTAAAGGTATTCAAATAACTACTAATGTAATACAAAATCGTAGGTAATTTCGTGCTTTAATATTGAAGTTACTGAAAATAATTGAGGGAAATTTGAATTTGGTTTACTGGGATAATATCTTGCCATACTGAATGATCATTCGATTAGACCAGCTCTCAAAATAATTATATTAAATTAGGTTTTTTTTTCCCAGCCAGTCCAATTTTACCTAAGGGAATTTTTGTAAATATAAATAATAATAGAATTTATTGGTAACTACTACATTTCAAATGCAATATAAATTGCGATTGTGATTATGTGTGCGATTATAAATCACATCGTTGCAAAAGTATGAATTTCAATCGCGTTTGAAAAATCAAATCGCAATTCAAGCGATTATAAATCGCACTAATCGTACCTATGGAGCGATTACTGGTGGTTTGTTTACATTTCAAACAGCAATATGGCTAAAAATATGAGGGTATATGTAATTAACCTGTGACGTAACGAATAATCTTATAATCACAATCGCGATTTATATCAAAAATACCTTAAATGTCTAAAAATAATAAAGACATACCCATGAGTGACATGATAGATTGTAGGCTAATCTGTCAAATATTTTTGAAACTATCAAGTTTAGCGTCGTTTTAAAAGTGTTTAATAATAGTTTAATTGAAGTTTAATACCTAATAATTTAGCAATTATCTCATAAATGGGCTCAAACTGTGTCGAATGTACTAATGTCATCTATCAATAAGTGTCACATATTATAAGATGTACAGTTTCATCATGTCAATGTCACTTACTTTCCGCCCTAGAGAGGAAAAGTACAACTTTCCTCCCCCGAATGAGAACACTTTGCTCCCTGCTAGGAAAAAAATGTATTCAAACCATGCGAGGAAAGTGCTATTGCAGGCCTTGGGCAATTACATATTAAATAGAGCACTTTCCTCCCTTGGTTTGAAATATACAATTACTTTTATTTGATAAAATTCGTTACATACATGTTACAAGGAACTTACATATACATGCGCGCGAAAAGTTTAAATTTAAATTTAAATGTAATGCAATAATACACAACAACAGTATTTAATAACAAATAATATTTATTCAAATACCGTCCTTCAGCTACATTTCCAACCGTGTACCATTTTCCAACTTAAAACACTTTTAGAAAATGTGTACATTTTTATTTTTAATATATTTATGGAAAGCTAAGTAATTCATTCTAAACTTCCACCTAAAGATATTATGCCACGCTACTTATTGTAAGATCTAAGTACTATATGGATTCCATAACAAATGAAATGATCCAACTCTAATTAAATATATTCTCTGTGATGTAATTAAATTCCAGGATGTAGAATGAGTGATTATAAAACGTTAATAGTAATCCTTATCATAGTCTACCAAACACACCAATTTGGTAGAAATAAAACAAAAGCAGTAAACATAAAAAATAGAAAAATGATGTTGATCTGTAGCTACTAGCAAAATTCAAATTTTCCGCAATTATTTCTAACTAAACATGCAATTTTTGTATAGCGATTGGTGGTACTATAATTTTAGAACAAGAACAAGGGAACGAGACATACAGGGGAAATACCAGAGAAGTACCTTATCGCGTGTAGTTTAGTGTAATCAGGTGTAATTTTAGTTTTAGTGGTCTCGTTTTATGTATACAATATATTCTGTGGCACAGTTTATGCACAGTTTTAAGCAGAGTACTTCGTACATTACATATCAGCATTCTAGGTTAACTTGACTGACGTTTTGTTTAGCAAGATTTTTGTTAAAATTGCAGAGGTAAGTTACAAAACTAATTTACTTTATGTAATTAATTTCAATGTGAACAAAAGCAGCAATGGTGCTAATTCAAAGAAAAGAATATAATATTTTACTACTGGGACAAACAGGATGTGGCAAATCAACATTTATCAATGCTTTCCTAAATTATATTTCCTTTGAAACTATCGATGACGCGCTAAGATCCCATGTAAAATATTGTGTTCCACCTTTTTTTGAGTGGAACGACCCAAGCAGTGATGATGATACGAAATATCATGTGGCTTTTGAAATGAGTGAAGATGAAACTGAGCGTCAAGTATTTGGTGAGTCTGGGACACAAGATGTGAGGTGCTACTTGTTTAATGTTGGCAACATCGGAATTCGTTTCATTGATACTCCTGGGTTTGGTGATACTCTGGGAGAGGCAAAAGATGAGCAAATATCTGAAAATTTATTGCAATTTTTAACCATTAATAAGGAATTAGGTGAATTACATGCAATATTATTTGTGTTTAAACCAAATGACACAAGAATGACAGTATTCTTCCAATATTGTTGGAATCACATTCTTTCTAAACTACATAAAAATGCATCTGAAAATATTTGTTTCCTCTTTACACATACCAAAGCAACAGATTATAAGCCCGGGTCTACTTCAACACTAATTGGAAAAAAAATTCAAGAGTTACCAAATGCAAACATATTATATGACAAGAGAAATAAATTTTGTGTAGAGAATGACTGCATTAAATATTTGCATGCATGCTTTTATTATGAAGATGAAGCAAAATTTAGAGATACTGCTAAGAGTTACTATACATTACCATGGAATAGATCTTCAAAGGAATGCAGAAGGTAAGTAAAATAATACCAAAACCACTAATTTCTTTGTTGTTAAAATATGGAAAAATTTCTTTGGGGATAAGCTTCATATGTCCAATACGCCCACGACGTTAAAATTTATTTTAACAAATGTCATGTGACCACTAGTAAATAGTAATAAGGCGATAAATTTAAAACTTATTCCATCAATCGGTAAAAAGTGAGGTTGGATAACGTGATATTCAAAACAAGTTGCTCCGAATTTAATTTTGATGCCTAATGCAGATTTGGTAAATATATTTAAAAAAAAAATTGAAAATCACAATTTTTAAAATTAAATTGGTGGTTGGGTTAGAATCATTCCTAAAAAAATGGCTGCGAAATGTTATATAAGTATGGTATCACCAACAAAAGTCTACCTCCACTAATCATTTGAAATTTTCGATGCAAACATCTACTTGCTGGAATCATCACCTTTTTATTGCTCCATGCCGCAAAACAAATAGATATATACACAAGATTACTGTGCAATGCATTGCTAAGAGGCAAATAGAACAAAAACCTACTGATGTGCATTATGTGAAAGTATGAAATAAATCGTGGGATATTATTTGTTTTGATTGTTGTTTTTATTAATTTCTAGGCTGATAGAATACATTAAGACACTAAAACCTCATGCAGTGGAGCATATCATAGCTATAAATAAAATTGGCTCTTGCAATCGTAAACTTCAAGCTGTTTTACCAGAAATATTAAAACTTATTGATAAAGAAACTACTGAATGTAGGAAATTGGAAAAGGAAATGGACGAATGTGCATTCGATATGGAAAAGCTTAAAAATGCGTTGTACAAGTACACGGCTGTTAAAAGAAGTGGGTACAGTGTTGTTTGTCGTAATCGCAGATGTTCTAAAAGAGAGGTAAGCTATTACTTTTTTTTAATCTTTACTTATTTAGAAAATATGAAAGCACATAAAATACGAATTATTCTAAAATAACGTCCACCCCATTTTGTCTTCTTGCTACAAACTATATACTGATTGGAAGGGATTTATTTAATCGACTAATGGGCAATCTTTAGCACACACAGCAAATACATAACATTTATTTAATTCTTCATACTCTAACTCTGAAACTACAGAGTAACATAGAGCTGTATGTAAATTCAGATGGTGAATTAGTGTTCGAATCAATATCTTCCAACCTGTACATGCACTATAGCATTTATTGTTAATTTTAAGCAGGTCTCATTCACCAATTTTGAATGAATAATCAAGGATTTGTGTCAATTAGCCGTACATAAGTAAGTGTGTAATACTTAATTTTAGAACGAGGAAAGTACTGTAGTGTGCTGCGCAAATTGTAAAGCACTTAAGTTGAATTGGTGTCAGGAAATTTCAATGTGGAAAGCTAATTGTAAAAAATGTGGGTGCAAAGAATTAGATCATGTATTTACCAATACCGAACCGGAAGTTAGAGTAGAAAAGAACCAGGATGTTGAAGACACCATCGAAGACCATCAGAAAAAAGTCAATGAGCTTAAATTGCTCCGATGTCAACAGATTATAAACAAGATGAAATACGAAGCTGAAAAAAAATATGTGGAAGATTGTATGGAAAAATTATCATGCTTTTTAACAAAGGCAGCCATTTTCTCGAATCAACCACAACAAAAAGGAATTAGGTAAGCGCTTTTGGCCTGGAAATTCTTGAAGTATATTGCTCGGGAGCAAAATTATTGAAAATATAATTTTAAAAGTAATTTTTTGTTATAGGGATGATGCTGAATCAATTGGTGATATGGATAACAAAATTGCAGAAATGTTGGAAATGTTGTCCAATTTACATATGATTGGCAAGGTTATAAAAGAAGCCTTCTGCGAACAAAATATACCGCAAAAAAACGAAAAATCCTATTATAAAGACCCAGTTTTGGATAGTTGGAAGAAAGTTTGTGAAGTAGATAATTTATAATTTCTATTTATATAAATATGAGCATTTATTTACTGTTATTTAGTTTACAGATGTTTAAGAAACTTTATACAATAAGGATATAAATAAATTTGTTTGAGGTTGTAAAAAAAATATTTTTGTATAAATACAATATTATGAGGATATTTAAGTTATTGTCTCTTGCATGTTTGATTCACTATTGTTCTTACCAAATTCCATTACAACAGGCTTTCCATCTAACAGTACTCCATTAGTTAAATTCAAGGCTTGCATGGCTGTGTTCACATCTAGGATAAATGACTTAAAAAACTAAAGAAGTTGCTAATGTCTTTGTTCTACCTGGAAATGTGACGAATGCCTGTCCTCTCATTTTCCCAGTCATAACTCGAAGGGACATTAAATTATTAGACATCAACTTTGAGAACAGTTCATTTAAATCTGACTCATTGGTATGTTTAGGTAAATTTTTTAAATAAAGGACCTGTAAGAGAAAAACTAAAGTATATGTGCTTTTAATGACATATTTAGCATACTCTCGAAGGCAGTCCAACATCATAATTTTTGAATTTTGATATAGTTTTTATTTCTTCTACTGACATTCTATTTTCCATTTCAATATTGACCTTCTTTGTAATTCCCTTTTGATTTAATTTCATAATTTTCCCATTTTTTACCGTATAAAAGTTTTGCTGCTTGCAAGTATACACTTTTGCAATACGTTTTAATGTAATATTATTTTCATCTTGCACATCCCACTTAGATTCTTTAACAAAAGGATGTATTTCTCTGTCTTCTCTTTTTAAATCACCAGTAATGGCACAACTAGTATCTACTGAAGCTACAGAACTTAATTTGTTAGCTTGTCTACGAATTCTTTTTTGGATTTTTGAGGGCATCAATGTTTCCTCAGATAAACGTGAAATCAAATTTTTCTCTATAATTTTTAGATTATCCATGGGATGGGGGAATTTTTCCTCAGATGCTTTATTTTGCATAGCAAACTTAAGAAGTTTTGTTTCAGTACTGTCTGGTTTGAGTACAAGTGCTTCATTTTTCTTGTGTGAAATTTCGTTCTTGTTATGAACACTAAAAATGGTTTACAACAAGTAAGATACAAAACAGAGATTTTTATAGAGGCCTTATTATTATATTAGAAAGGATAAGAAATATAAAGTTACTTAAATATAGAAAAGGTAGGTATTTTCTCCACAAATACAACTCATTTAAAAAATGCAAATACTACAATCAAATAGTTTCTAATAAATATTAATATAGCTATATATACCTTTTGTTCTGAGAGTTTTCCTTAAATGTTTTTATCGTTTCCAAAATGTTTTCAATTCTAATTTGCAATATGTGTGGTTCCACATTTTTGTATTTATGAATCCTGCCATCCCTATAATCTAATATAAGCTTTACATCATCATTAGATAAATTACACACTCTTAAATCTTCTATTTCTTCCAATTGCTTAAGCGCTATTTTAAATTGTTCGACAGGCAGTACACCAGAACAACAACTGGTTGCAGATATATGTTCGGCAAGTTTCTGGAAGTTTGGTTCTTTCTGTATATATCTGCAAAAATTCAAACAAATTTGCAATGTTGTTAGAATTAGAATTGGAATACAATACATACTCTTGTAAATTAATTACAGGATTTCGCTGCTTTTCTGCAAGATTCTTTATTAATATATCTCCTTCTGATATTAGTTTCTTTGCAGGTGGTTCATATTCTTTATAAGCTATATGTTTGTTGTTATTTCTTACAAAAGGCATATTTAAGAATTAATTATTTATTTACATGTCAAATTAGGTTATGTACTAGGTTGGTGAGGTTGACACACAACTGTCAAATTTATTGTAAATTTTGACAATAAAAAACGAGTGACGGAGTGCAAATTCATAATAAATTTGAAAATGGATCCTAATAAATCTCTGTATGAATCAGCATATAAGGGTGATTATGATTTAATAAAAACTAAGGTTGATTCTAATCCAGAATTGGTACATAAACAAGATGAGGTGAGTTACTTTAATTAATTATTTTAACACAGTTTATAGCCGTAATCTTTTAGAATTGCAGGATATTGTTGCATTGGGCTGCACTAAGTGGAAATGTGAAGCTAGTGCAATATTTAATTGATAAGAAATCTATAGTAGACTCACTTGATGACACTGAATCAACCCCGTTAATTTTGGCTGCATCATCTGGCCGCACAGAAGTTGTAAAGCTGCTAATTTCTAATGGAGCTAATGTAAACCATACTACTAATCTAGGCCATTCATCTTTGCAATATTCCTGTTCAAAAGGGTGGAAAGAGGTGCATTTTTATTCCATGTAAGAGTATTTCATTTTTATGCACTAATATTTTCAGATTGTGGAGATCCTTCTTGAGAATAATGCCGATATAAACATCGCAGACGTTCGCGGTGCTACACCTCTGCATAGGGCTGCTTCAAAAGGAAATTATGAAATTGTAAAAACACTCTTGAAATATAAGGATAAGTTGAAAATTGATTTTCGGGACATTTATGGTAATACACCTTTACATTTGGCCTGTGAAGAGGATCGGCAGGAAGAAGCTAAATTGTTAATAGAACATGGGGCTAGCTTAGAAGTGCATAATTTGGATAAAAAGACTCCATTGGATTTGTGTTCACATTCACTACTCAAAATTGTGAAATCTTTAACAAAGCAGTTGACTGGACATTAATTCTTACTCATTATATTTTTCATATATTTAAATGTAAATCATTTGTCGTTAATCACTTTGGTAGTTTAAAAAAGAATTAGGCAGTGCAAAACTTTGTGAAGGATGCGGTGCATGGAATGTTTATTTTAATTCAAATTTCCCGCTGTGACTAACTTCTTTAATTCTAGGGATTTTTATGTTATGAATAGGTAACGGCACTGTCTTTTGATTATTTTCATGTGTCATCATAAAAATTTATGATTTAATTTGTAAAAATAAATTTAATTTCTGTTGGGAGCGCGACAATTTTCATCCGTAAACTTGACTGCTTATTTAAAAAGAATCCGCCAAAACTTAAACGTAATCCCCCCCCCCCCCCCCCCACCATTAGCGCCAATTTGTCAGTCGTACCAATTCATTTATTCTGATGGCCTAATTTTACTTTTTGCGCGACCCATAAATTCCTTTATACTTTGTAAAAGGTGTAAAAACTACAGTAAAAGCCCAAACGATATATAAATAATCGTTGAACACGGTAATAACAAAAATCAAACAGGTGGTTTGTCGTCATACCATCTGGGTGTCATGTACACTCTGTTCATTCATAAATCGTGCGATCGTTACATTATTTTGAATTCTCCATTCAACGAATTCTAGGTTACGGCCAGTGTTCGTATATGGGAGGGAAATTCCCTTTTTAGAGGGAATTTTGAACGTTAGAGGGAAAAAGTTTTGTTTTAGAGGGAATTTTTTGATAAAATATTGCTATTGCATCGATAAAAATAAATTTAAATTTTGATTATTTTTGTATTTTGTTATTCATTTGCTTTACTTAAAATGAATCTGTCATTGTATCGGTACATTTATTTTAATTTCGTAAGTAATGTATTAAAAAAAGTTAATAAGTTTGTATTTGCCGCCAAAAAAAGGGAATTGCAGTGTCAAAACGGGAATTTTTCGTGTCGGCGCCGGGAATTGCCGATCAAGGTATATACGAACACTGGTTACGGCTTACGGTCCTCTAACAAATTATGTTGTGTGTGTTGAAGTGTATTATATGCATTATCGGCTCATTTACTGTAATTCAGTTGATTTACATGCCCCATTGTTTTGTGCATAAAAAGTGTGAGAATTCCTTTTCGTTTTTACATTATTAAAAATATTTTGATGATTCAGAATTCAGTGTGTTGAGTGGAATTATACAAAATTAAAAAGCCCAGATACTATTGCTCTACATGTTTGTTTTTAGTTGTTTCAAGAAAGTGAAAGTGTTTTTATAATTTCCAGTGAATATCGCTAGGTATCAAGTATAGTCCAAAAGAAAATTCTTTGATTGTTGAGTTGATGAATTTGTGAAAGGTGCTGTAACCTAGGATATATTCTAGGATACCTTTCATGCATATAACTGTTCTTGTAAGCTTACTATGCGGGTACAATTTAAACGAAAATAATGTGGGAAAGGCTATTTGTACCACAGGTATCATAATTCATACTGATGATATAATCCTGTGTAGAATGTAGTAGTGGGAATAATGGAATGATTTCAATAATCAAATGATATAATTGATTATTCATTCATTCATACATAGTCTTTGGAGGATTTTTTCAGGTTCTTACGTCCATATCCCATCCTTTATATATAAAGGTTCTTTTTGCCTTTTGTAAATGTTTTACAAAAGTTCTTTGTCGAATATTTTTTATCAAAGATCTTTTATAGTGTAATACCCCTCTAACAACATTCTTCTTTTTTACTATTGATTTCATATTGATAATTAATGATTCATTTGACTATACCTATCATTCAATATAATTGAATGAGGTCATTCATAATCGAGTTCTGGAATGATTCCTTTTTCCTCATTCGATCATGCCCACCACTGCACTGGTGCGATGTCATTGCAATTCCACTATATTTTACTGCAAATTTTCTCCTCCATTAATTTCCTAGTAAATACGTGGGAAAATAGATGTGAATCATTATGGGCGAACAGAGTGTATGCAGAACAGTGCCTTATCTTTTCGGTGATCCAACAGGAACGAGCCACTTTTCAAGACTCCACATGTTAAAAGTTTGCTTTAATTTTAAGAGCAATCATTATGGGATCGGGGGTTTTATATTACTGTAAATAAGTGGAAATGAAACGACCATGTACGTATTTCGTTTTTAGTATTAATAGTATTACTGTACAATAAAATTTTGTGTTTTCTTTTAACTATTATTTAACATTTCATTTGGTTTTTTTTTAAAGAAACATGCAGTACACCTTTTCTCTTGTCATAACAACTTATGCATATGTAGAAAAAACGGCACACAGGATAATATGTATATATAATTTTCAAAAATGTACAAAAAATATTTATAATATACAAATAAGTTATTGAGAATCGTTGAGAGTAACAATAAGGAAAAAACGATTTGAAGCTATAATATAATAGTTAGGTAACAAGTATCTATTTTTCCAATAAATGTAACAACTTTACATTCTTGTGACAATGAAGTCCAAAAGAAGATATTGCCTATCGTATTTGTATTTGATATTATTTTTTTTGCTAAATTTGTCACAAGATTGCAATCGCAATATTAGTCGACATCAGATAGGCCTAAGTAGGTATTATTAACATACAAGGCTTATTGTTTGGGGATGGGCGTCAAAGTTACATCATTTTTTTTTTGTTATTTTTTTTAACGTTAATCTTTATTTTATTTAAAATTTGAATTTGAAGTCCACAGTAAAAAGTTCGCATTGCAAAAGGTGAAAAAGTAACGGTATTACGATGAAGAGGATCCATAGATAGTGATTGTTCCTTAAGGTATCTTTTAAACTAGTAAATCGCATATTCAAGTGATTAGGAGGAGGTCTTAGGAAAGGCGTTTGGCGATCGGTCCGGAGATTGGGCGTCATCCTGAAAACAACCTTTTAATTAGAACGTCGAACGTCCCCGAAATACCAGTTCGCTGAGATTACCTGGGATATTACACTGGACCTATTACTAGAAACACCGAGATCGCTGGTGAAAGGGGTCTGGAGGCAATCGACTCCGTTTGCTTCTACGGCGTGTTCAATGCTTGTGCTTAAATCTACAGAAGAATCACTGAAATCATTACAAGCGGTAAGGCCAAATGTGCTCTAATAACTAAATTTAAATTTCCCGCAATAATTTTTACGTACCCACAAAGGTATTAAAAAGAAAATCGTGAATAACTTGTTTGAACATTGAAGGTGGTTGAAATTAGTGTCGGCATATGTAGATTTGTTCTTTTTGACCCTTTTTATTAAGCCACGCTTTCACTGAAGTAACATTAAGAAACTTTTTGTTTCGTTGTTTTACTTCTTGTTGCAAAAACAATGAGGAATTTTTTGAAACATTCCGGAAACAATAATAATAATAACCTTTATTGCCCAACAGGTGAAACACCCAATAACAGGACAAATTACAATCATAAATGATAGGTATACTAAAAAAAAGAAAGAAATTAAATTGAAAAATGCACACCAACATAGCAATATGCTATTAAATGAATGAAAATTAGGCACACTACTACATAATACAAATGCAATTATCGATTAAATAATAATGAAAATAAATAATGAACAGTTTTGCAAATATAGGTTTAACCCTGAAAGAGAAGATCCTCAAATAATTTATTTGCAGTGTTATACATGACACTAATAGGTGACCGACGAAGCAGGTTCGTTCGCGCTGTAGGTAGACGAAAAGAGTTTTCATAACGTGAACTTAGTCTAGGTACGTGGAAACATATTTTTGATAAAAGATATTCGCAGTCCATCTTGTTGTTCACTAATTTCAACAAAAAAACAGGGCACTGACGATCACGTCGCTCCGTAAGGGACGGCATGTTGTGACGCAGTAATAGCCAACGACAGTGTTCGTATATACCTTGATCGGCAATTCCCGGCGCCGACACGAAAAGTTCCCGTTTTGACACTGCAATTCCCTTTTTTGGCGGCAAATACAAACTTATTAACTTTTTTTTATAAATTACTTACGAAATTAAAATAAATGTACCGATACAATGACAGATTCATTTTAACTAAAGCAAATGAATAACAAAATACAAAAATAATAAAAATTTAAATTTATTTTTATCGATGCAATAGTAATATTTTATCAAATAATTCCCTCTAAAACAAAACTTTTTCCCTCTAACGTTCAAAATTCCCTCTAAAAAGGGAATTTCCCTCCTATATACGAACACTGGCCAACGATTAACTATAAGAAAGATAGGAAACTTGACAAACCATACGATCTAGATTGCACCATCTATTGCCGTCGCATAAAACTAGCATTACCTAACCACTGATGGCGGGAAATTCGATTATAGGGCGTGTTACCTGGTGTTACTCATTTTGAAATTCTTTTTTAAATAAAGTAACTTCATTTTTTAAAGGCTGTTTTAATTGCAGACATTTAAAATACACAGAAATAAACTAAAAGCTAGCACTATATACATAATATAAACAAAACATATAAACGATATTTAACTAAACAAAATAGCACAAAAGTATCCAATACTGTAAAACTATGTACACAAAACTTATATGAAATGAAAAACGGAATGAAATTGTTCAGAGAACGCTTACATAAAACACCAAACACACGTTAAATGTTAAGTAGGGTAAATACACCAAAAACAAACTTCGGGAATTCAAAGGAAAACAGAATAAGTAGCTTGCAACAATCGTCAACACCTATACGTCACAACTCGCCATGTCAAACGATCACGGATCCACACCAAGATAAGATATAGATTTCTACTATGACACATACTGATTATTTCTAATGCGGCGGCAAGAGAGGGCGCGCAATGTTAAGTTTCCATCCCTTGGTAATAGCTCCTCCTGACTCCTGACTAGTGCCCACTGTGGGATATACTCCATCCGCTTTGAAGGATCAGCAACAAGCAACAGAAGCAAAAAGTTTCTTAATGTTGCTCCCCTGCAGTTACCTTTCATCCTTAATTTGATATTTTGATTTCATATTGATTCAGTATAAGGTAAAGTCAGGTAAGTGTGTAGTAAAAATTGCATAGTGCGAAGAAAATGTAACACTGTTCACATAATAAGACGTTTTGATAAATTTTACACATAAAAGTACGTAACATATGCTCAGTTGAAAGTCTTCAATAGATACACCTTTTATAATTATCAACAGTTTACTAGAAAAAAAAAGAAATTTTAAACACTGTCAATACTACACACTTACCCAGCAAAATGGGGCAAGTGTGTAATCGTTCCGCATTTTATATATTAATAGCATTATCCTTCAGTTCGGCCAAGAGTGTAATACTAAACTGATGCCTGTTTAATAAGGTATTTTATATTCACAAGATATTCAAGTTATTACACGTTAGGAGATGCGAACTTTTGTTTGTAAAACTAGTATGAAGTTTAGTACATTAGTATTATAACAAGAAGACGTCCGTATTTCAATTTTAAAAATAAATATAAACAAACCACACACTTGCCCCGGTTACACACTTACCTGACTTTACCTTAGTTCAGTAGTTTGACAGATAAGTTCACTTTTTATCAAAATAAAGTTGTGCTTTTCATTTATAAATGATATTTTTCGTAATTTGAGTTGATGTTTGGGCTGTTTTCATCGTCTGTTGGATTGTTTAAATCCGACGTTTCTACTATAACCGTCATCAGGTAGTATGTATATAAACTACCCAGTAAACCAAATTCAAATTTCCCGCAATTATATTTAGTATTTTCAACTCAAAGGTATTCAAATAACTATTAATCTAATACAAAATCGTAGATAATTTCATGCTTTAATGTTGAAGTCACTAAAAATAATTGCGGGAAATTTGAATTTGGTTCACTGGGAACATTTAGTAAATACAATTTGCCATTATATAATAATAATAATAACTCAGCACTACAGGCCTTGAAGGCCCTTGGCTAGAGTGCCGGAACACACCGAGCCACTGAGAAGCGTTGTCCGAATGGTGACCCAACCAACAACCGGTACCGCATATTGCTGCTTGACTTTCAAGATTGGCAATGATGTACCCTTCCTTCTCAGCCGTACTGCCGGCTATTTGCCATTATAGAGGATGCATTTTTTATTTTTCCTCAAGCGAGGTCCTTGAAACGTTGAAACTAATAAAGTAGGCTTAATAACTGACAAAAATTTTGGTCAAAGTGGTAGTTATGCCACTGCTTTATCGCACGCTTATATCAGCATCAAACAATTGATGGCAATTCCTTGCCAATAATACACAACACAAAACTTTATGAGAGTTACATGACAGTTTAAAAAGTTTTATACTGTTTAAAGTATTAAACCTAACAATAAGTGATCTAAATGAATTGGAATTGCGGTACATTACCACTCTACACATCCCTGAGATTGAAATGAAACAACCAAGGCGGAGTTCAACAAATCAAAGTAAATATATACGAAAATCTGTTAATACATTTAATCCATGGTTCTTGACTCTGTGTAAGTAAACAGTAATAGGGAAAATGAAAGTAAATGTTGTTAATACATTGTTAATAAATTGCATTTATCTAAAAATAATAGTTTTCTTTTTATTCTTAATTCGTGCATCGTAGGTAAAATATTGCATGAAACTGTACGTTAAGTGCTTTTTGCGTTCTCACAGGAATTAGAGAACGAGAGAAGCGAGCTAGCAACTCGTTTGGGCGCAAAAAACTCACTTCAGGCACCGTTTCATGAAGAATTATTGTATCGTGTCTTCATTTAGCTTCACCACCTGAAATTTAGTAGCTTGACGTTTAGAGTCCGTGGCAAAGAGAATGGTACATGACGTCACATGTGCAGTGAACGAATATTGGTAGCCGATTCCTGGTTGCTAGGTAAGAGCCAGTGGTAGCCGGCAGCGAGGCGTAATTGACGTAAGGTTTTGCGCAGATTTCACATGTAAGTACCATTCTCAATTGGAACGGACTCTACGTTAAAGCTCAGAGATTCCTACAATGAGAACCAGTAAAAATGAATTGTTACTAAACTCGCTTTAGGTACGTTATTTAGTGGTTGACCAAGAATAAAAAGTTGGTAACTTCCATAATTCAGCGCAGCCAATCTCTTGTTGCCTACCTTTGTGTTCACGTGGCTGTAGAGATAAAGGAAGACACGATATCTCTTTATGAGCAAAATATCTTAGACGCACAATTACCTGATAATACTTCTTCGATCTAAAATAGTCACGTCCAAACTTGATCCTTTCTATATTGTCATTCGGCGCTTTCTCTTCATAAACGGGATCTTCCTCCAGTAAAGGTAATTCGTCTTCGTGTACCGGCTCGTTCACTTCCGGCCGTTGACCCTCCTTATTCCTCGACCTGGCGTTGAACTCGTGGCACTCGCACTTACAGTCTTCCGGATTCACGTAACTATAAACCACGTTGTCTTGCATCACCGAGTCCGGTACCTCAATAGTTCCCCGTGACGGGATCGTCTGTATCCGCTTGGGCGGCTTCCTCCTCTCCGGGATCTCCTCGAAGTTGATCCACTCCTTCTGCAAACCCTTCGGCGGCAGAGGAGGCGGTGTCGTATCCGTCTCTTGCGGTAAGGAAGAACGCCTTTGTTGCGTCGCTGCGATTTTCTTCTCGGCAAACTCCAACCAGTTGGTATTGCCGGTAGTCCTCCTAGGTGACTTTATGGAATCCTCACGCGGTAAGGAGATTTTCAATTTCTCTATGGCTTTGGCCATCTGTTCGGCGTTGATGGTCCCGATCACTTCTTCACAATACTCCTCCAGGCAACTGGGATTGATCGGAGTGGTGGATCGCGGCCTCTCGATCGGGTAGACCTTCATTTCCATAGTGTTTCTTTGCTTGATCGGTACTATCGGCACCGCTACTGATCGTTCTAGTGGAAGCGTTGTGGGCACATACGGTAATTCGTCCTCGAAGGAATCCTGTTGGAAAACCAAACCCTTCCTCTCGATTTCCACAGGTTCCTGGGTGGTCGGTTCTAGTTTCAATTCCATTTTCTTCTTCTCCTTCAGGAAATCTATCTCGGATCCTCTTTCCGACTCCGAGGAGTAATGTTCATCTTCATTAGCGGCGCTCATCACAGAATTCCTATTGGTTTCCCTTGGACTCTCTTTCTTTTCAATTTTCGGCATAAATTTTTCTTGCACCGTAATACTATGCGAACTAACTAATTCGATATCATCGCTAGGTTTGACAGCGTCGCCATTTACCGTTGGCATAGCTGGAGGTTCCCCAACAGTTTCCATTTTAACGCTACGATTATCGATCACTACTTTATCATCCGCTACTACAGTTTCAATTCGCACAGTTTCTACTGTAACGGCATTTGATTCAATCACCTTCTCCTTGGGTAATTTAGTCGTAAATAGTTCGTTATCGCTACCCAATCTGGTAGAAAAGACTACGTTCTCGCTACTAGTGCTACTCTGCCTAAGTTGATCGGCTTTCGTCTTCTGGACGGGACCAGAATCTGGAGCGCTGGTCTCTGCAGTCTCTTTAGATATACTAGCTTCAATTACTGTTTCCTGAGAGCCTTGGCTGGAGCTTCTCAATTCCTGCAGCAAACTCTTTTGTTCGTAGTAAGTCGGCGAATGCAGCGGTATCCTAATACTATCCCCCTCCAGAGGGGTTTCGGTATATTTCTTAGATGCCTTCTGCTGAGAAGTGGTTGGTTCGGGTTTGAATTTAAATTCGACGTTTGTCAAAACGTCAACGTTCGAAACGACATCTGACGAGTTACTATCGGACTCCGATTTCCTCTCCTTTTTACTCTTAAATAAGCTGAAAACGTTCTTCTGCTTGCCTTTCGAATCTATACTTTCTGTGGAAGATGGCGCTACCGATAAACTGCTTCTATCCCTATCTCTACTTTTCGACCTGCTCCTTCTGCGCTCTCGCAAGTTGTCGCTGGCGTCCTTTATGATGCCCGTCAGCGTGTTTTTCCTTCTACAGCTGCTGTTGGGTATCGTCGGGGATTCTGGACTAATGATCGCTTCTTTACTTCGGAAAATCGACGCGAATGAACTTTTACGGGAAAGGGAGGGGGAAGGGCTCTTACTACTCGCTACTGGCTCCTTTAATACTGAGTGGCGTGAAAGTTTGGGACTGGCACTTGGGGTACTGGATATACTCCTCCCTTGGTTATCCGGAGGAAGTGGTCTGGCGGTTGGTTTATCCGGGATCTTCGCGTCGGTTTGTATGATCTCTTTGAAGGATTGTGACGGACGCTTATTAGTGTCTTTAAGGTTTAGCGTGACGGGCTTTTGAATCTCGACGTTGCTGTTTCTATCGTAATCTTCGTACAAGTGGTCGGGTTTTAATTTGATACGTATGTATTTCGGTTCTTCCTCTTTCTTTTCTTGTGTCGCGATCGCTTCGTGTCTATGAGGTTGCTTTTCCTTACTGGTTCTACTCGCCGATGATCTCTGCTTGGAGCTTTGCGTTTTATTGGCGACAGAAGCGTTAGTGGTGATGTGAGATTTCGATTCTCTCGCAGTGTCCTGTTTCGCTGGAGCCTCGTCCACCGGAAGCGGCCCTTTCAAAGGGATGTAAGTGTATTCGACGCCGCTAGCCGACAGGATCGTTTTAGGAAGTTTCGGGCGCTCGTCAGCTTTATCCACGGTGATTTTTATGTTGGTTCTCACAGCCTGAGTTTTCTTCTCCTCCTTAACGTTCCTTTCTGGTTTCGAAGGTCTTTTATTACCATCGCTTTTATTCTCCATCGTTATCCCTTCCGCTAATATCGCTTTAGTCGGATCTCCTTTTCTACTCAACAGGGCGATTTCCAAATTTTCCGGTTCGGTTTTGGTCCCGTGCTTGTCTCCGCCTTTCTGTACGCCAGCTTCGTTGGGCTTGGTACCGCAGAAGGAGGTTTCAAGCAGCATCTTGTGTGGCGAAGGGGAACGCGATAGCCCCGACTGTCCAGATATTACCGACAGATGGCTGGCGTTCGATATTCGGCTGTGCGTCGATCCTTGACTACCTATTAGTGATGTAAGATTTCATTACTTTACATTGCTTGCATCTAATCGTTACTTTCGTTGTTTGTATTCGTTACTATGAATTCGATTCTTTTGATAATTTCGATACTTTCAATACTTTAGTTACTTGATTACTTCTGCCGAAAATGTTGCTGTAGATACATACAGACAGATAATAGTTGCAAATGAAGCGCGATGCCATGACGACTTTCCCGGACATCGAGGAAGCATTTAACAATGCTACCACAAACTCAATTATAGAGACTTTACGGAGAAGAGGCGTCGCGCCACAGCTTCTACAGTAGATAAAAGCCAGCCTGGAAAGAAGGATAATCACATCCACAATTGATGAGGTTACCATTGATGTAGCGGAGGCGGGATAGGGTGGAGTTTTATTTCCCTTGCTGCGGCCTACCCTAGTGGACGACCTGATTCAGAAGTTGACCGGCAAGGGTTTGCTTGGGGTATACTGACGGCCTTACAATAGTCGTTAGAGGGCGGTTTCCAAAGGTTGAAAGATGAAACACTAATTCATGTGCTGTGCCAATGTGACGGCCTGGCGAGGACAAGGTTTCTAGTAATGGACGTGGAGCACCCCACTAGCTAGCAGCTACACAAAGAAGCCGCTATCAAAGATGATAGGTCTAATTAAGAGGGCAAAATTAGAGAGAGTCTTCTAGGAAAAAGGGGATCACAACAGATCTGAAAAGGTATGCAGGCCACCCAAACCCTACTCTAATCTAACATTGCTCAAAATTCTAATTTTACCATTGACAAGGATGCTAGAACATTTAAAATTATTGCTTCACATTTAGTTCTCCCATCACCAAATTTTGGTTCATCGAATGTTATAATTAATTTGGATTCGGTCAGAAGTTTTCAAAAACTTATGTATTGCTATGAGGTCTCTTTAGCGGCAATAATTAGATCATTTTTAAAGGGATCGTTTCTTAAAAAAAAAGAGTAGATAAGGAGTTTGTAACCGTGGCACCATCCTTGTCTTTTTCACACTTTAAATGGTCTTTCCGCCCGCCACCGGCTGAAATAAAAAAATCGAAAAAAAATATTGACGGCATTTCACTTTGCTGTTATCATCACCTAACTTTTTATAAATGGATAATTTTCTGCAGTTCATTCGTAAATTTGCAATTTCTTTTCGGCATTTTAACCACAATCATCAAAGTTTTAGGTTACAACCGAAGTTACTACATCGTTCAGCAAACTAAACTACAAGCAATCGGTATGAAACCATGTGCAAACTGTCGCCGGTACACAATAAGATTGGGTATTTCCAGGGAGTCGATGGACTAATGTCGGTCACGGTCATGACCGTAACCGTAGCTCAAAATATATGAAAACTGCTCATGACAGCGACCGGAATTCCACATCAAATACGGTTACGGTACCTCTTATGACCGTATTTGAATTACGGTCAGACTTTCGGTAACCGTTTAGAGACCGTATTTAACCGTATATAAATACGGTCTCTAAATTTTAACTGCCTCCTGGTACTGCTTCCCATGTTGCGATATGGGAAACGCTGTCCCGGAACATATTGCAATTGGACGGGACTACTCGACCCGCTCGAATTAGCTGGCATAATTACAATATATTCTTCAAAGGTTGAAACCGGTAACCGTTATTGAGACCGTATTTGACCATATTTATATCTGGTCAAATACGGTCACTGAAAGTCTGACCGTAATTCAAATACGGTTACGAATAGAGGTCATAGAAATACGATCAGGGAATACTCGGTTAGAATTATGATACAGGATAAATACGGTCAGATTTAGGGTGGCGAGAAATTGTTGGCCCAGAAGGATGAGAGAAACGGTTTCTGACCCGGAGAGGACCAAGGTGCTAACTGGAAACAGCTGAGCTATTGAGACTGACCGGGTTTAGACTACTTTCCAAATTTTAAAGATCCGCGAAGAGGCGACATGATCTCAACTTAGATTAAGAATATGAATCTATTTTTTTTTTTACATTAACGCGGACTAGTATTTGCTCTCAGAGTAAGGTTTTCGTGGTTTCCCTTGCTCATACACTGAAAGAACAGTTAACTTCACTTAAACTAATTTTTACTAAATGCATGTTAATATCTGTCAAAATAACCTTTTTAGTTCTTTCAATGTAGGTGAATACTGAGAGATCTATAAAGTCGCTCCACGGTGCAATATTATCAATACCACCGTCACTAGTTCCGCAATAGTAATTAGGTACTAGTTAATTAAAATAGGGACCAATGACATGTTAGGAACAATGAGATAATTAGAGTAGGTAGCCCCATGTAGTACCATTGAGTGGAGCATGGGGTTTAAGGATGTTTTTGTCTTGTATCGTTTTAATTTATTAATAAATGATGGTCAGATTTAGAGTACCTTTAGAATTAGAGTACCGGAATAAAAACCGAAATAATGACCGTTTACATTACGGTTTTTTAAACGGTTTCGACTCCCTGGGTATTTCAATTTAACACGCAAATGTACTAGATCGATCGTTATCAAACTTCGTTACCTTTAGGATTTTTATTCCAAATTCCATCTTTAGGTGAATTTTTACAGAGGAATTGATAATCTGAGAGTCAAGTACCACGATAGTCATGATAGTGATAGAATTTGAACCGGGACAAAATATCAAACCGACCTAAGTCCTATACATAAAACCTGGACAAACCCACTTAAACCGGGATGTGTGATAAGCCTACATATAGGTAATAGTTACTTTCGGTTCTCGGCGGTACTGGTAACTGCCCAGGTAGCAAGATGACCTAAAGTGACGTTTAATATACGTCAATAATACGTCATTCTGTTACCTGGGCGCGCACAAAAAGTATCGAATACTTATGTTAGCCGTTAATCGTTATTTCAGATTACAACGAATACTAAGTAACGAATACTTGTTTTATTTACATCTCCACTACCTATGCTAGATAATCGAGACGTCCTCCCCGAGATGGACAGAAGACCGATCTCGGAACTCTGCGAATCTTTCCGCTGGTGACTTTGAAACTCGTCCTGCAACGGTGTCTGCACATTTACCCGTTTCTTCAGCGACTGCGATGCGTCTTGGAAGTCCAGCTCCTCCGTTGATGATCGCAAACCAACGTACCTTCCTCCCTGAATCCCAACCCCAGTTTCGCCCTTTCCGGGTCGTGACCTTCGAACAGTTCCCTCTCCGGGGTGCTATCTCTGCTATCCTCATGTTGAGACGAACTGCTCGCCCTCGAGATATCGATCCTGGGCGTGCTGGGCGTTTGCAAGCTCGCTTTGGTACTCGATTGAGGTGTCGATATTGACGACATGGCTGTACTACTTGGCGGCGTGGATGGGGCGCCGACTAAACTGATTCCGGCGTAGACGAACTCTGGCGTCACCCTACCTTGAGACGGCGTACTAGGCGTTACATCTTCTCTAATTCCGGGAAGACGAACGAGTGAAGCACCATCGATTTTATTATCTTCGGGACTCTCCAACTGGAAGAAAAAGAAAGAGAATGTATCGCAACAGTCGAGCAGTTGTGGTCGGGTGTGCTCGCAGGGATTGTAGGTATCTACTCGCTTTTGTTCCGTGTGATCGAGGGGTTTGGAGGGGGGGGCGTTACGGTGTGTCATTCTACGACATGATACGTACATGGGATCTCACCTCGTCTGAGAGGTCCTCAAATGAGGCGAAGGGGGCGGGACCCATGCGCTTCTGACGGCGTGATGGAGCATTCTGTACACCTCCGGGAGACGACATGGTGGTGGTGATGGTGGTGGTTGTGATCTAACTGGGTTCTACTGGTAACAAGCAATACATAATACATGTAGAGAAGATGCGTAACAAAATTGTAAGGGCAGTAGCCGGGTATGTATAGAAAATGTCCTTGAAAGTAATTTTCTTGTTAATAACTCTATGCGCAACATCAGCTGCTTATTTTATGATTACAAAACACCAACTCAAACAATTCTTCAGCTTTGTTCTTTTTGTCCCTTTGCGTTTTAGACCACAAACGCACGAACATGCGCCGTATAGATTTTGTATTCTATTTACGTCGCGATAAACAGGGTTGCCAGATCAAGGACTTACAAAGTAGCCAACAAACAGAAAAAATATAGGCCAAAGTAGCATAACTAATTACAACATTAAAAAACCTTCTAATAGAGACCCATACAGCACGTTATATTTCAGAAATGTTTCAACTGCATTGCAACATATCATATTAGTGTTGGGAACGAAGCCTTCATTATCATTCACGGTAGATCGTCCGCTTCATAATACGACTTTAGGGAGTCTCTTTCATTCATTGCGTGAATGAAGCGCTTGTGCATGAAGTAAATCTTTCACATTGCCTTTACGAAAATAAACGAAACTATCGAAAAAGTAACGTAAGTACTCCAATTATTAATCTTGGATAAGTTGGTAAAAATTTCGAAAATCATAAAACTGTTTGCATTACCATAAAAGTAATAGGAATGTCTTCCAAATGAGCTTCTAAATGTAATTACTTCCTATTTAAAATTTTAAAGATAGCTACGCCCTCTATTTTACATCAGAAGCCATGTGCGTATCTCTATAGGCAAAAATTACAAATTATCTCTAATTTCACTTGGTTTTTGTTTCATTGCTCTATCTCATACCATTCAAAAGTTATCAGGGGGGGGGTACCATTTACGACCTCACTGTATATGTATGACATGTTTCGTATATATTACTCTATAATATTTTGATTTTTCAATCTTTGCCCACTTGTGCATGCGCAATAATAGGTGTATAGTAGTTGTTCAGGCTCCACGCTACGCTCAGTGTTCGTATATGACAGGGAAATTCCTTTTTTAATTTTTACGTTCTGATACATTTCTGACAGCACTGTCAATTTATACAGAGGGCGCCGCTGCAGCGATTATTCTGACATCGATCTCTTGACGGTAGTTGGAAGTAATCGAGAATAATAATTAAATATCATCCTTTGGAGAAATTCTACTACATTTTTAATTTAACTTCTTGTTATTTTGTTTGTTCCTTGCTGTATTGTTACTTAATAATAGCATTAATAATGTCTCATTACTAGTCAAATTTCACACTTGTACTAGTTACATACTTTTAACGCAACAAATGACAACAGATGAAAAATAGTGACCATTTTGAGTCGAGATTGTACTTCCCTCTCTAACATATGTTCTTTAAATGCGCTGTAAACGAAAGAAGGCAGCTAACACCTCTGGTGTTAAAAAAATATGCATCACTACTAAAATCAGTCTCAGTGGAACTTGTTAAGGTTGAGCTAAAGTTGGTGAAAGTTGGTCAATTTATGAATTTCTTAAAAGTGAAATTATTTAATTATCTTTTAACTGGTGAAATGAATCTGTATTTAACGACAATAATAACGAAATCGTAATATAACTGCCGTTTAACTCCATAACTGATGGAAATGATACGTTTCAATCGATTTTTCTCCTGCCCGCAGTAACCACAGTTGCATATATACCTCTTATGGTTTCTTCATTAATGAATATTGTCATTTAATAACTTAAGAATATAATTAAGTAACTTCATTTTTCAAGAAACTCCAAAAATAAGAGCTCTTTGTTTGCACTTGAGAAAGTGGATTCTTGCTGAAGACGCGTAGGTTTTGGTTATGAATGTAGTCGCACTAATGACGCCACTAAATCAATGTGGTTTTTAACCTCACCATTTTTGCGTCACGACGCAAAACTTTATTTCATAAAAGATTGCTTTGTGTTATAACTCTTTGAGTTGTGTTATGAATTTCTGCGTTTTGCGTTATAACGCAAAGCAACAAAAAGAACAAAGCTTTTGCTTCAGTGGAATTAAAAATTAACCCGAAAACTAGTTAATATACCTACTTGATTCACATATTTTTTTCTAAAAACTAAAAAATAAGGTAGAGTCCGTTGCAATAGAGAATGGTACATGACGTCACATGCACAATGAACGAATATTGGTAGACGATGCATTGTTGCTAGGTAACAGACAGTGGCAGGTGGCAGTGGTGCGTAATTTTGACGTCAGGCTTCGCGCAGGTTTTGGTGACGACATGTACCATTCTCTATTGCAACGGACTCCATGCAGAGACTGCCAAATTTATTTTATAAAAACTCAGTAAAAGCAACTTTCAATGTATTTGCATTTCTTTTTTGTAAATTGATTTATTTTTCAAAATAAATGCTCCAACTATTTAAATATCATCTATATTCCGTCATACTGCGTATGTTCCTTTCGAAGACACCTGACACCTGATGTATAGTTGCTTTATGACACAACCGAATGAATCTCCCAAATAACATCGTTTTCGTCTCTCTCACTATGACAAAATAAACGAGCTTTCACAAACATTTGAAAACTGTTGCTGTACAAGGGCTTAAAGCGTTAAGGTGTAATAACTACTTGTAGAGCTAACAACAAACAATATGAGTAAGCTTCGTATAATGTATTCAAATTAAGATTGATGTAGGACGGAAGCAGTCACTTCATAAGCTAACGAAGCTTGTAATTAGAATATCAGTGTCTCCTGTTGTTTAACTTAATCCCGTATCTTACAAGTCAGTAGCAACAGATTGTGTCTATATGCAAATCTCTGACGAATAATCATTTCGTATATCTTATATATCGTAACAAGGATGAAGCTGCGTAGAAAATAGACCTACCTTTATCAGTTCTGGTTGGAAAGCCTATACCAAATAGTAGTGTATTTGCCTATACCTACCAAAAATATTATATTAGCTGCATTCGTTCGTGTAATTATCCAAAATCACGACTACTTATTGCTATCCAATAGAATTTAGGTATTTTTGAAATTTTCTTCACTTATTAGTAATTAGCGATTATATAATCACTGGCAAGAAAGAAAGTAGCTATTTTTAGGTGTGTATGTTAGCTCAGTTGATTGAAACAGAAAGTTGCTTGATGCTATTTAAAAACGTTTTTTTTTTTTTCTATTCGAGTACACGAACAGTTGTGCAATTTAAAAACACGCCCTTTGCTATAGTTATGCCTTACAATATTGTAACGAGCGCCAACTTTTCAACTGGCGGTTCCGATAGGCGTCCCTAGATGGCGCTAGCATAGCGGAAGAAGAACTACCTACGACGAATAACAGAGGGCAGCACCGGGTCGAAGATTCGAGAATATTCTCCAGAATCTTCGAGGACGTTCTAGAAGGCCCCCGAACAATCTGGAAGTTCGCGCCAGCTATAAATAACGCGTCGGGTTGGCCAGGAGGCAGTGAATCGATACGAGTTCGATAGTGCGGTCGCGATTGAACTAGTACATGTAATATAAATATCGTTTACATAAATAAAGACATTAGTGGTTAAGTGATATAGTTAATAAGCATTTTTAATAGATTTTAATTACCGTAATTGTGTTAATAGAATAAGTGAATCTAAATATATCGCCTGTGTGTTTTTCTAAAACCCCGACAACGTTTTAAGAACGAAAAACGTAACAATTGGTGTCAGGTGTGGGGTGAACTGGCGATATATTCGTGAATATAAACTGAATTAGTGGACTAATAGTGCGTAACTAGAGACAATGGCAGCGAAATACTGTAAATTAGTGGACTTGAAAGTGGTAGATCTCAAACGCGAATTAGAAGAAAGGGATGAAGATACGAGTGGAAGGAAGGCCGAGCTTCAGTCGAGACTACGAAGAGCAATAGAAGCAGCTGGTGAAGATCCTGAGACATATTTGTTTGAAGTGTCTGGTGGTAATGGCGAACTTCTAGTGGAACTTAGAAACATGGAAGAGAAAAATATGGAAAATTCTCGCAATTTAGAAGAGAAGGTTCTAGAAAATTCTCAGAAAAATATGGAAAATTCTAGAAAACTGGAAGAAAAGATTGAAAACATGGACGAGAAGAATATAGAAAATTCTAGAAAACTAGAAGAGAAAGTTCTAGAAAAAAATTGAAAACATGGACGAGAAGAATATAGAAAATTCTAGAAAACTAGAAGAGAAAGTTACAGAAAATTCTAGAAAATTGGAAGAAAAAATTATAGAAAATTCTCTTAATGTAAAACACGAATTAATGAACAGAATCGACGAAAAATCTAGAATGATTGAAGAATTGGACGATCGCATGAAGGTGCTAGAAGAACAAATTCATTCTGGAACCATACGAAACACAGAAGAAACTGGAAATTCTACCAATACGGAAAGCACTCAGATGGAACCAAGAAATTCAGTGCCCATCTGTACGGTTCAAAATAAATGTGACCTGCCTACATTCGACGGGAAGACTCCCTTGGAAGACTATTTGACGCTGCTGGATACCACAGCTACGGTATATGGCTGGACGGAAGCTACCAAAGCAGCCATGTTATCAGTAGCTCTGCGCGGCGATGCGTTGAAGGTACTCCAGGTTATTCCTTCGACGGAGCGACAAAATTACCAAACGCTACTTAATCAATTGGAGATGCGTTTCGGTAATAAACATCTGCAGCAAGTATATCGCTCGCAGTTGAAAAATCGCTGTCAGAGGTCGAACGAGACTCTACAGGAGTATGAAGCTGACGTCGTTCGTCTAATTAAGAGTGCGTACCCAACGGTACCGGAAGATGTGTGCGAGAGTCTCGCTGTGGAAAAATTCCTGGATGGCCTGCTTGATAAGGATACTCAACAGGCAGTAAAGCTCGCTCGGCCGCAAACGTTGAACCAGGCTTTAGCTCAAGCACTAGATTTTGAAGCCGTGAAGCAATCGGTCAAAGGACCTGCTCGCGTCCGTGTTCTAGGGAGTCACGAGGAAGAAGAGCCATTAGAAGGAATTATGACGAAATTAAACGAAATGATGACGAAAAATATGACGGAATTGATGACGAAAAATATGACGGAATTGATGACGAAAATGGAATCCGTGCAAACTAGGCAACCAGGAAGACGATGCTGGAATTGTGGAAGGATGGGGCACGTACGTAGTCGGTGTCCCGATCCACGAAAACCAAAGCCGACGGAAAACTAAAATGGGCCGACGAGAAGGGGCGATCGTCGACCTATGTAGCTGATGCCCCAGTAACACCAGTGATTGTTGCTTCAGTGGGATGTAGACCTAGCAGCCTCGTCGTGTATGGGCATGTGAATGGAAAACCGAGAGATTTGCTGCTAGATACTGGTGCAACAATGACAATTCTTCGGCCGGAAGCAGTGGGAAGGACGAACCGGATATATCCAACCAGGTGGACGCTACGTACGGCAACTGGGCAAACAGTCAACGTGTTGGGGGAGACGATGGCCCACTTCCGTATTGGTGATACTGCATTCCAGTATCGTGTAGTAGTTGCAGATATAGAACAAGACGTAATCCTCGGAATGGACATAATGACAGAATTTGGTTTCAAACTGAACTTGCAAGCAGGAGTGTTGAAGGTTGGCAAAGAAGAAGTTATTCTTAACCATAGCAAGAATATGTCGGCCTGCGTAGTGTTGGCAGAAGAAGTAACTGTGGCGAGCCGCAGTGAAACCATTGTGGAAGCGAGCGTGAGTGGAGATATTCCCAAAGGGCAAGTTTTAATGCTGGAACCGGGAGCGATTAGCGGTCAAGGTCGTGGAATACTGGTTGCTAAGGCAGTGATACAAGCTGGAGAAAAATTGCCCGTCCGACTGATGAACGTCAATAGTTATCCAGTAAAGCTGAGGAAGGGCGTACCTTTGGGAAGTTGTGCTAGTGTGTCGTCGATTGTCAACAAAAGAGGATGGCGTAACAACAACTCCAGATCCGCTTCCTAGATGGTTGAATAACTTCATTGACTTGTCTTGCAAGGATTTGACAACACAACAACGCCATACCGTGAAACAGCTGCTTGGACGCTACCAAGATCTTTTCCAAGCAGAAAACCGGAACACGAGGGGCAGGACTAATGTTGTACGACATCGAATAGACACTGGAGATGCCCAGCCGATCCGCCAAGCCCCCAGAAGATTGCCATTGGCGAAACGAGCCGAAGCAGAACAAATTATACAGGATATGCAGCAGGATGGCGTAATTGAACCATCGAACAGTCCATGGGCTTCTCCAGTGGTACTGGTGAAGAAGAAGGATGGTTCAACTAGGTTCTGCGTAGATTATCGACAACTAAATAATGTAACCAAGAAGGACAGTTATCCTTTGCCCAGAATCGATGACACTTTAGATACCCTAGGTGGGTGTAAGGTATTTTCGACCCTCGACCTGAAGAGTGGTTATTGGCAAGTCGAAGTAGAGGCAAAGGATAAGGAGAAGACGGCGTTTACGATCGGGACAGGATTGTGGCAATTTAACGTCATGCCATTTGGGTTATGTAATGCTCCCGCGACGTTTGAAAGATTGATGGAAAACGTACTGAGAGGACTATCCTGGGAAACTTGCTTGGTATACCTCGACGATATAATTGTCTTAGGAAAATCTTTTGAGGACCATTTGAAGAATTTGGAGCAAGTATTTCAGCGATTGAAAGGAGCGAATTTGAAGCTTAACCCCAAAAAGTGCAACCTGTTCCGGAAGCAAGTGCACTACCTCGGCCACGTAGTATCAGAGGATGGAGTGTCGGTTGACCCAGGGAAGATAGAAGCGGTCAAGTCTTGGCCGGTTCCGAAGGACAAGCATGAAATAAGAAGTTTTCTTGGGCTATGCACTTATTACCGACGATTCGTTCCTGGATTTGCTAACATCGCCAAGCCTCTCACGAGACTAACTGAAGAGGGCAGAGACTACGTCTGGGAGAAGAGCTGCCACGATGCCTTTGAAGAATTGAAACAGATGCTGACCACTGCGCCCATCTTGTGCTATCCACAGGCTGAAGGAAAATTCATTTTGGATACTGATGCCAGCAACGTGGGCATCGGAGGCGTGTTGTCCCAAGTTCAAGATGGCCACGAAAAGTGCTCGGTTACTTCAGCAAAGTGCTGTCGAAACCGGAACGCAACTATTGTGTGACCAGGAGAGAGCTGTTGGCCGTAGTTAAGTCCATAGAGCACTTTCATAAATATCTCTATGGCAGGAAGTTCTTGTTAAGAACCGACCATGCGGCATTGATGTGGTTGCTACGCTTCAAGAATCCGGAAGGGCAGGTTGCCAGATGGATAGAGCGTCTTGAAGAGTATGACTTTGATTCGGAACATCGGCCTGGAACCAGTCATCGAAACGCTGACGCACTATCGAGGAGACCCTGTTCCAAGGATTGTACGCACTGCTGTCGTGCGAAGAGAAAAATGAAGCAACCTGCTTGAGGACTACTGTCATAGATGATAGATGGACTGAAGACCAAATCCGAGCTGACCAGGAGTCTGATGAAGTTTTGAAGCGTGTGATGGAGTGGAAGATGCAAGAAGCGCGGCCTAACTGGGAAACGGTAGCACCGTATTCGCGAGAGCTAAAATCGTATTGGGCTCAGTGGGGCTCTTTGGTAATGGAAAATGGTCTTCTCAGACGAGTGTTAGAAGACGAAGCTGGGACCAATAGCAGACTTCAGATTGTGGTTCCGAAAGCAAGAATTCCCGAAGTTTTAAAACTTCTTCATGATGGAACATCGGGAGGGCATCTTGGAGCCCGGAAGACTATAGAGAAGGTCAGAGAGCGATTCTATTGGGTTAATTGCAAGAATGACGTGAAAGACTGGTGTCGGAGATGTACAACTTGCGCCGCTGGCCAATGGACCTTCCCAAAGGAAGAGGGCCCTATGAGGCAATACAACGTTGGCAGTCCTTTTGAAAGGATTGCGATTGATGTTGCCGGACCATTTCCCACGACGGAATTTGGAAATAAATACATCTTGGTTGCAGTAGACTACTTCAGCAAATGGGTGGAAGCTTACGCATTACAAATCAGGAAGCTGTTACAGTGGCTGAGACTTTAGTTAAAGAACTTTTCAGTCGGTTTGGTGTGCCGCTTGAACTTCACTCCGACCAGGGACGGAATTTTGAATCAGCAGTGTTTCAAGAGATGTGCAAAATATTGGGTATTCGCAAGACCCGAACAACTGCCTTGCACCCGCAATCAGATGGCATGGTGGAGCGCATGAACAGGACAGTTATCAAGTATCTATCAAAAGTTGTCGCAGACCACCACCGCAGATTGGGACCAGCAACTACATCTATTCTTGCTGGCGTATAGAGCATCGGTCACGAAACCACTGGCCAAAGTCCATCTAGTGTGCTTTTTGGACGAGAACTGCGCTTACCATGCGATCTTAAGTTCGGCTTTAAACCGAATGAAGAAGTAGTTGGAGATGACTATGTTTCGAACTTGCGGAGGCGAATGGTGATATTCACGATCGGTGAGGGCGAATATCCATGAAGCAAGCGACCGCATGAAGGAACACTACGACATCAGAGCGAATGAAGGCGGATATCAGTCTGGAGACCTGGTCTGGCTGTTCAATCCTCAGCGACGTCGAGGCTCTCACCTAAGCTGCAACGATCGTGGGACGGGCCTTACGAAGTGATAAAGCGAATTAATGACGTCATCTATCGCATCAGAAGAAACCCAATGGTAAAGCAAGAGTGGTGCATTTTAATCGCCTAGCTCCTTATCTTGGGACAATCAAGAGGACGAGCAGATGGCCGAGTTTGTAGACTCCCCGAAGAAGAACTCAGCTATGAGGAGTTCATGGACAAGTATGGGAATGGCCGCAAAGTGCGTCATGGTGTAACAACGGAGATTCAGGAGGATTTGTTTTTGGCTCCTGAAGGGTGCGCGTTAGCACATTGTGTTGCCCAAGATTTAAGAATGGGCAAGGGGATAGCTACCGCTTCAAGAAGAAATTTGGTGGTGTCCAAGATCTCCAAAGCCAGAACCTGAGGTGGGCAAGCTCTCCACTTGCCAAAGAAAGAAACGCCTTTATTCTACTTGGTGACCAAAGAAGCCCTCAGTTGGCAAGCCAACCTACCGGACGATGTGGGACAGCCTGATAAGTTTAAGAGATCAGCTGTTGGAGCTGGAGATCAATAAGATCAGGGTGCCAAAATAGGCTGTGGATTGGATGGCTTGGACTGGAGGGTCGTAAGGAACATGCTCGAAGAAATTTTCCGATATACTGGAATAGAGTTCCTAGTATGCAGCTACAACCGCGGTCAGCAGAAGGGAGGCGACGGACGGTAGCGTGCTATTTCTTCCGGACCTCGTCGTGTAGGAATGGAGAGAACTGTTCGTATCTTCATGGAGGTGATAGTTCTGTTCCGGGACGGAACAGATCTAAGGAGGGAGCAGTGTAACGAGCGCCAACTTTTCAACTGGCGGTTCCGATAGGCGTCCCTAGATGGGCGCTAGCATAGCGGAAGAAGAACTACCTACGACGAATAACAGAGGGCAGCACCGGGTCGAAGATTCGAGAATATTCTCCAGAATCTTCGAGGACGTTCTAGAAGGCCCCCGAACAATCTGGAAGTTCGCGCCAGCTATAAATAACGCGTCGGGTTGGCCAGGAGGCAGTGAATCGATACGAGTTCGATAGTGCGGTCGCGATTGAACTAGTACATGTAATATAAATATCGTTTACATAAATAAAGACATTAGTGGTTTAAGTGATATAGTTAATAAAGCATTTTTAATAGATTTTATTACCGTAATTTGTGTTAATAGATAAAGTGAATCTAAATATATCGCCTGTGTGTTTTTCTAAAACCCCGACAACGTTTTAAGAACGGAAAAACGTAACAATATAATAAAAATAGCTACTCCAAAATATCAATTAAGCTAAAACGGGATTTATTAATTGTTTCAACGTTATATTACCATTTATTTGTTATAATATAAGATTGAGATTTATTATCAGATGTGAAGATCCACAGATTTAATCTCAGTTGCGTAAGAACTTTTTATATGTAATTTAATAAAAGACAATCTAATTTCCTATGAAGGCGCAGCTAAAAATCGATGACCATGTATATCTTACGATATAACTCATACAACTCGACATAAAATAACAGGATACAATCTTCTAAATTTAGATGAAAAATTATGTATCGAGTTTTGCGTAGAGTTACAGCATACACGTTATAATAATTATGGTTGTTATGGTGCTTTTAGGGTTATTAAATATGTATAATTCATCTATAAGATCATCTGCTGTTATCGTAATATGAAAATGGGCATAATTCAGAGATTTGGATAATCGAATGATTGATAATCAGGTGATTTTAATGATTAAATGATTTTATAATCAATCGATTGAAATGTGTGAACAAAAAAAAACGTCATAGTTGTCTATATAACGTATTTATTGTGATCACTAGAACATAGTGTTATGGTCAGTAGATTTAATGATCTTGCCGATTTTATGTGCTGAATATTGCAATAACTTTAAGATCTTAGCTAACTTAAGATAATATGATTTAATATTTAATGTTTTTGACAGAATCCGTTCTGATATTTATTGTATAACTTAGAGTGCGTTCAGATATCTTCTCCGAGCTACTCTCTGACGTCAATTTGACGTGAATAGGTAATATCTGCCAATCACAAGTTGTATATGCGTCAAATTGACGCCAGAGTGTAGCTTGGAGAAGATATCCGAACGCACTATTAGAATAGTGATGTCGTGATGAGCATAATCGAATGATCGGTACTGATCATCAGAGACTACTTAAAATCATTCAGGAACTCACTATAATATAATGTTTGGATTATGAATTAATTGAACTCGATGATTTGTAGTGATCTGCTATAATAAACAAATCATCGGGATTGAATCATTGATTATACAAAATCATTCGAGAACTCAACTATAATGTTTTCACAAAATGTGAGTGATATATAACAGTAGCAGTAGTATAATGAATAACGACGTTGACATTCTGAAATGTACGAATGTCAGTCAGTATCAATAATCCAGAAATAAAGAATATGTAATCGAAATGCCCATCATCATAATACACAGCATCTAATTATTTCATTTCAATTAATTTTACAGAATACCTAATGTTCTGTGTGATTACAAATTCTGGTAGATGCCCAGTAGGTTATGTCAAAATTATATCATCAGTTTCAATGCCTCACAATTTCTAAGATTCTCGTTCGTCTTTTTTCTTATTTCTGCAAAAACGACATAATAATTGATTCTATTTTGCTATTCAGTAGTATTGCTTAAAAATATACGAAACGTTTAGATGTAACGCTTTGTGAAGTTTAGTTAAGGACACCGAAGGACAAAATTACAAAAAGGTGCTGAATAATGAACGAGTATTCTCTTTCCGGAACCGGATGTCGTATTTTTGTTGTAAATTGTGGACGTTCCTATATTCCTGCATCCTTTTTTTTATTGCCTTCACAATTCGATTTTATACTTTTGTCTGGCATAAGAGTAAAATATCACGTGAAAAGTTTACAGCAAGCCAATAACTGAAATGCTAATATAACTGTCACCAACAAAATTGTCGTCATTCGTTTTAAATGCATATAATAAAATTAATTAGAATGTGCGTTCTCAGTTTGACATCGTATATTTAGGTACTCATTATGTCTGGACGCATCACACATCTTTAGACAGATCTAAAAAGAGAGAACGGACAAGGAAATCCTTCGCCATGCTCCATAAATATGCCTACCCACCATTTTTCACGATAAACAAATCGTATAAGTATTAGAGCTGTAACCTAATTACTAACAATTTACGTGATGTATTTTTAATTTCTTTCATTGAACATGATTAGCAGCCCATTATTGTTATAGAGCAACACGTAGCCTGTTCTAAGAACGGCAATTATTAGCTGCTAGCGTGTAAATCTCTATTGAGAAATCTTGCATGTCATTATTATTTTTTTATTCGTTGTTATGCGTTATATAGTATAGCTCAAATAATACAGTAACATTTTTTAAAAAAAATTACAGGCACAATAATTGAGAAATCATTTTTTAGTAGACCTAATTACTTATATAAAATAATAGTATATTAAAAACAAGTTTCCTAAGATTCCTAATAATCAAATTTAAATGTCCCGCGAAGATATTAAACTTTAAAAAAAAATTAAAACAGTAACCAGATACCACAGATGGCACAAGTTTTCACTAACATTTCTAGCAATAAAAATTACTAAATATATCTACAAAAGTGACATTTTACACACCGCACCTGTAAGTAGTTTTCTTTACACCAAACTCAGATTTAAAACATGCAGACAAAATGTCATCAGTCAGCTTTAAGGTTAGATTGATAACTGAAGATATCAATCAATTCGTCAAGTGAAATGACGGATTAGGGTTAAGGGTGGTTAAGGTAAGGCTCTCAAATTTTCTCTTTTGTGTTGTCTATATATGCGCTAGATAATTAATCCATTTGAGTAGTTTGATGAGTTGAAGCAAAAAGAGTTTTTCGTATTTGCTTTCCTCCTTAATCAAGAGAAACTCGTTTTCCGCTAATTTTGTTTATTGCAAAAAAGCAGCCGATAATGGAATTGTGGAAAAAGCTCTCGACGCCGAATGTGTTTTTCTTGTTTGGTGTTAATTAAACCTTTTTGTACCAACGGAGCAGTGTTCATTAAAAGATGTAAATATCTGAATAATTACATTACATTTAAAGTGCGTTTAAATGAGAGTTTGTTTATGGTAAAAAAAAAACACCATTTTGTGTGCACTTTTCTTCACAAACGGGGAAAATACGTCATACTTTACTTGCTTGTATTTAGTAGATTTATATTTATATTTATAGGTACAAAACAATAAATATAAGCTAACTCTAAATACTTAATGGTGTAAATAAATGTGTTCGTTTTTGCTACGTAAACGTGATTTAATGAAGCTATGAATAAACAAAGAAGTGTTGAATTAATATATAGGCATAATAGACTTTAAAGCACGTCGCTTAAAGACAATATTAAACGGTTATTATGAGATTATTCCCCGCATATCTTTCCAGAATGGGTTTGCGAACGCTGGTTGCTTGAATAGCATTTTCATATTTTATAGGAAATATGAATAGCGTAGTGTAGTGACTTTACTTCATCTATAGTCTAGTACCCAGCATTAAAAGTATATTAGAATTTTAATATAGCCAGTGCCTACTTTATTTTTCCTATTCTTTTATTACAAGGAAAATACTTATTACTAACGCTTACGAAATGGCGAAGAGGCGTAATAAAGAACATATTTCCCTATAAAAAAAAATACTTTAATAACGTTTTTGACTTGCTGTACTTTTATGCTCCGATTCTATCTTGTTTTAATACATATTTATATTAATATAGCAGATAGATAAGTACACTCGACGCGTAAAGTGTAATAAATCGAAAACGCTATGAAGATTGATGTTCTCCATAAAGAATTAGTTTTTCACGTTAGCAAGCATGATTCGGCTTTGGAATATTTTAAAACATCGAGTATCTTAAATTTAGATCGCAATTTTCCCAATAAAATCAATCGTGGTTTCTACAGGAATAGAATTGTAAATTGTTATTGGTTTAAATACACGCGAGAAAGTGTTATGTTGCTAACAGTAAACAGCTATAATTATTTTGCGTATAATATTCTTGATAAATATAGCTTTTTGAATAGTTTTTGTCACGAAGTTATTTATAATTAATTATTTATAACTTGTAATATGTTTTTTTCTTAAGTACCTTTACAAAAACATATAAGTTCTAATTAAGGAATAATAAATAATAAATAAATAGGAATATATTTTGTAATTGATTGATAAAGCAAAAATATAATTTTGCAGAATTGCTTTTATTTAAATTTTTATGTTATTGCATTATCTACAACCTTATACTTATACAGGGTGTATCAAATAAAAATGTAAATTTTGCTTGGGTGTTAACTCACAGATATAAAGCACAAACCCGCCGAAACCGGATTTCATCATTAAAAAATAAAAAAAATAAAAATTTAGAGCAAAAAAATTCTTTAGTCCGGTCTGATGCAAGAAATGCCATGTAAGCAACCCGTAAACTTGGTATCTATGTAAATACATTCACTCATTTAGTATTATTCTTAATGTATGCCGTAAGTTCATTTTAACGTCATTCTGATAAATAAAGGCCAATCGGCCAGGTGCCCTTGTAAAAATAGCAAAATTGAGCATTTTAAAATTTCTTCTTCTTTAAACATTCTTTTTTTGTTAAGAGCATTCTACGTACTCTACAGTATTATTTTTAATATCCTGATAAGACGTTCGAGTTTCACCGGACAGGACTTCAGTAGTTCGACAGTAGTTTAGAATCGAATTATACAGAAATAATGTAGATCAGAAAATTTGCAAGCACGCCTTTCTAACTATGATGTCGGCGAAATGAATCTATCATTTCGCGCTTTTGCCGATCATCAAGCTTCGATTTCTTAATATGAAATATGGTGGACCCTGAAAAGGTCGTTTCTTCGAGACGAAGAATTTTATAATGTTCGAGTGGCTTGCACTCCATAGCGGTCCCACAGAACTACAGCGGTAATGGCTGAATGGTAGTGGTATTGGGGGTATATCCGGACAGCAATTAAGGTTGGACCAGGTGGGCTCTAGCCCACGGCATACAAAACATGTTTTTCCCTCGTTCATGCTTAAAGATAGACCCTATGCATTAAGACTTTTTGATCGTATATGATCCAGCTGCTAAATTTATTAAATTTACCTCTATACTGATGCATCTGTATATGTATGGCACATAACATACACCTATCTTGAATTATCTGCCATATATAAAAATAAAGTGTTTATATAATAAATAATTCTTCTTGCTCGGCTTAGATCGAGATTATATCATACATACATTTATGATTTACGTCAATCATTTCTTATTATTCATTCTAGATGTGCGGTTTGCGCATAATGGTAATTAGATTATTAGAAAGGAATTACAGACGCATGTATCTTGCCCTTATGACACAAACAGATTGTGAATATAAGATATTGGTGTAATGAGCCATAAAAGTGTTATTAATTTGTTTAAGTTAAACTACTCGATTATCTAATTTATGGGGTTTTGTTCTGTTGTGATGTGGAATCAGTACATTTTTTTATATATTATAATAAAAAGTTAGAAAATACACAAATAAAAAAAAAACAGAAATGGATAAGATTCTGTTAAATTAGTTTGGATCTGGTCAATTTCTCAATATATGACTACTTTACCAAAAACGATAAGAATAGACTTTCCATTTATCATAGATAACTTGGCGGTTCAGTCGATGTTAGTAATATTTTTCGCACCGATATTGTACCTCTATTTCGATCGACCTACGCGCAACATAAAGGTGCAAACCCACTACATTTAGATGTGCTATATTACTATACAGTAGATAAAGATATTTTACGTGAGGTTGGGTTTTGAAAACGAAATATTTTGCTATTTGCTGACGGAATAAGGTTTGTTAAGCAGTTAGTTTTCATGGAAAAATAAAATGTAATATGAACTGCATACGACCCCATTGCATGAAACTAATTTAGTTAACACTTTATTTAATAAATATTTAAATAAGATTAATAAAATAATGTATTGAAACGCTGAATAGTAGTGTACGTATTCCTATCAATGATATAAAAATAATATAAAAGTATCATATTCCGTATTTTGATTATATGATTAGGAAGATTTATAAAATAATAAATATTTTACGTATTTATTATTGACCAAACTTTTGGGGCGTTTTACACAAAAAAACCTAAGTTGTCCGTTGTGGAATAATATAAAGAAAACAGTTTTAATGAAATTATTCAATTTATGTATCCACTGTTGCGAATAGTACTGTGAATTCAGTCAATATTTATTAAAGAATTTTCCGTTACCTAAGACTCTATATAAAATATTTTGCAAAATCATGCATGCTTTGATTGGATCACGTGTGTTTGGTTATAACAATTAACCCAGCATAAAATATATAGTTTAAATTTTGCTAGAAATGCATTTTCTTTCTCAAGCTATCTTTGTGGCATTCATTTGGCCAAATACTTTTTATACCACTGCATTGAGTATTGGTACTTATAATGGCGTAGGGTATAACACTAAATTTATGCAAATTTTGACAAAGCCTACTTCCGCCAGCATTTTCGTGATAAAAAAACATGGTCCAAAAAATATATGTACCGGTAAACACATCTTTTCGTAATAATCTACTCAACTGACGGAAATCAGAAGATTGTATTTAATTCCAGAAATACTTAATCTACTCTTGTCTCTAGAATTCTTGTAAAATTGCAATTGTCAAGGTTTTTGATAAACAAACTGCATGAGAAAATGTTCTCAAAAAGTGGCTCATATTATGACAATCTATCAATTAGTAACTAATAACTTTAATAATTCGTAATCTACAAATGCTAATCTATTAGAAAAATGCCATTGATGATATCGTTTATGTTATTATAAAAAAAAAGGTTTTCATCAAAATTATACACACTAAAAAATGTTTGGTAGAATTCCTGTAATATTTCTAACTACAAGCTACAAGTAATTTTTCGAAGGTTTTTTCATGCAACCTGGAACACTCACAAGTAAAATTTCTAAAGTAGTGATGATTTTCATAGAAGTTTTACTTGTTCAAAGGTAAAATTGTAAATAAAAGTACAGTATTTCTAATTTTTTTCCCTAACAAAAAGGAAAATATCGTCGAAATGAACATGCCCTGGTAGAGGGTATTTAATTGGAATTTAATGCA
The DNA here is from genome assembly GCA_004143645.1 of Protaetia brevitarsis. NCBI lineage: Eukaryota > Metazoa > Arthropoda > Insecta > Coleoptera > Scarabaeidae > Protaetia > Protaetia brevitarsis. The sequence continues at coordinate 3,482 of RXPK01002654.1, read as the reverse complement.
TAAAGAAAACAACATTGAAATATGTGCTACGCCCCAAAAAACCATTGCACACGCTAGTTGCACGTCGCCCTTCCACATTGGCGATTATTTCGCAAAAATCAAGGGTCGTATGCAATCGGGCAACAACTGTTGTGATAACAGTTTCTAAGAAATATTTATCTGGCAAGTTATAGATAAATATTTGACAATCAATTCTGCTATGTAGAAATATTATATCGAGTATGGAAGGTTAGTGTAATGAAAAAGGAGAACCACCATCTTCACGGCAATTTATGTACTTGTAGAATATGTTTACGTATTGCTACTATAGCCAAAACGTAGTATATATGTTTAGACCATCATGACGTGATGCTTTACAGTTTTCTAATACAATTTCGACGTAAATCGACTACTACTTTATCTGTAATTGTATTGGTATAAAAGAAATAGTTTCTTTAAGAAAGTCTTAAGTGCTTGATATCGTATATCCAAAAAATATTTTTTTCCTGTTAGGTGATTTATATGGTAATATTATAATATTAGAGTTTTTTTTTCTAAAAAACCGAAATTTTCCTATTCATGTAAAAAATTGTATTATGGGAAAATGTCTAAATTTCACATTTCCTTACGTTTCAGTACATTTACCCCCATTCAGTGCGGAAAATTACCAAGAAAAAAGTGATTTTCACCATGAAAAATTGCCTAAATTTTTGTGTGTGTACGTGTTCTTGTTGGATGAATTAAAAGGAATGTAGTCATACTTGCGCCAAATCAATTAAAATATCGCCATATTTGTCCGCCAATCCTCAAATTAAAATTTAAGTCGCATATATTCGCAAAAATGCCGCGGTTGGTAACCCTGTTTGTCAGTACCAATTGGAATAAATTTTAGGAAATATCAGCTTGCAACCAAATATACATGGTACGAAAATTTTCCGTAATTGTTGAAATTTACCCTGAAACGAATACTTTTGTATATGTTGGTACTACGTAATAGTAGTAGTAGTTAAGTTGACACGTCTAGAATGTAACGGATCCTTTCTCCTTAAATATTTTCATTTGTATTCTGGTGTATACAGTGGTTTAAACAGTAAACGAAACTAACTAACAAAGTGTAGTACGACCTATAACTTCATCAATTTATCGATGCTTTTACTTAGTACTATTGATTTTGCAATATTGTTTATGTGTTTATGCACCCCCATTTTTTTTCTATTATGCGGGAATCCCCATAAATTCCCGATTACTTAAAGGGTAAACTGTGCCAATGACCTACTTTCTTTTTTGTTCGTTAATACGATATAGGATTAAGTTACGGGAAAATGTGTTCAAATATATGCATTGCAAAGGAACTTTTTCGCTATTATAACATTTTTCAAATAGCGACAATAAAGTTTTGATTTATTTATTAAATGATACGGAATCATCAATTCTATTCGATTTTTCCTATACCAGTTACCAAGTCACTGTAATTTAGTTTTGTAAATTGGTGATAATATTCATAAAGTACTTACAACTTAGCTGCATATTTTTTTTTTATTAAGATTTATTATGAAAGGGTTTATATTGTACAAGACGATTTAATTATAGTCGAAATGACTTTATTTTACTACTTGAATCTTCTTTGCACTAATCAAATAATTTCCAGGACACATGAAATGAACTGCCATTCGATTTTACGTCCGTTAAAAATAATACAATCGATAATTTTGTATATCATTCTCCCTCGAATAGATATTATACACATTTGGGTGAATGCAGAGATGTGGGGTGGGAATGCTGTAAGAACTTCCGAGCGGTATATGTAAATTTTAACGCTGGCGAGCGTGGAAAACTAGCTTGTAGGGAGAATCCCACTCACCTGTCGTACAGTCGTCGATAATTATCCCCTATCGGTTACATTGTATCTCCGATATCTGAACCGACGTCCTCCTGTTTTCCCAACGACGTGTTCAGCCCCATTTCGCCGTAATAGTCGTCATCTTTCCGCGCGAATGGACAACAGCAGTTTCGCATTGTATGGTCTTACTTACACAACTCGCGATTTAGTTTATGCGCCAGGTATGATGGTAAGTACTATGATCGACGTTGCCGCTGCCGCCGTTCTCGGGCGCCTCGACGATGGTTCAATTGCGGCCAGAGTCGGAGGCGGAGTGGGGGGATGCGTTCGAAAAATCGACCGACAGATGGAGCTGCTCGTTAAACCGGGGGAATTGATCAATATTATTTACTATAAAATACTACGGCACTTCGTGAAGGGTTGGTCAATGACTTCTTAATAATACTATGTGTACTAATAGGTCAGTTAGAAAACAGGTAAAGTTACTAAACACCTAAAATAGGCTTCGTTCGATCGCTTAATCCTAATCTTCCGCATGAAGTAACTTTAAAGCGAAATAACGTTTCTGAAGTATAGCGAAAACACTTCTGAAGTGTAAGAAATAAGGAAGCGTAGAAAAAACTTAAAGTTCGTACTGTTTAAAACAAAAAAAGGTATGAAATATAGTTTCCTCGTATACCAAGTGATCGCACGCGAGTTAGAGATTGGTAAAATACTATGCGCAAAATGACCTTGCAATACGCACCGATGCCGATGTTGAAATGATGGAAAAATATGTAAAATATCTAATGTGTCAAATAATTAAAAAAAGAAAAAACTAAAGAATACCCTGAAGTAATGAAAGTAGGTATGTTACATTATAACTTTGCAGCCGTAACTGGTTGTAATAGAAAATTCTTTCTTAGTATATTAAGATATCTTATCTTCGAAGAGGCATATGCCCTGTGCAACATATCTATTGTAATTTTTGTCACAACCAGCGCCAAAATGCTTTCGGCTTTCAATTGCAAATCATATTCCGCACGCATTAAGTCGAGACAAATAAATCGAAAGCGTAACCACTGAAATATAAATATGTATGTATTCAAAAATGTACAAATTGGGATCGGCTGGTTGATGCGAACATATAGAGGCTTATAATACATAGAAGGCAAATACATAATTAGGTAGTGTTACGCTGGGCCTATCAATGCCCATCATTTCGATAGTCCACCAGCTACTACTAATATACCCATCGGCAGGTCGACCGTGTGCACACTATATGTACTAATTAATTAGAAATAAATATTTTAACAATAAGAAATATTTATTTATAGAAATGTTTTAACAATGAAACATTGAGTATGAGTTGCAGATACGTTTTTGTTTATTGAGCAGAACAAGCGCAAATCCGCCCTCAGAATCGCAGAATTGTTTCCATAAGCAGCACTGCTTTTTTTTATTTATTTGTAATTATTGGAAATAACTGTAAGTAGTTTATAGTTTATACAGATGCTTATAACTTACGTAAGCAGAAATTGGGTTTTAACTTTTTATCTCTGTATAGACAGTCAAAATGTGTAGAAAATTATACTAAATTTGACAATAAAAAGAATTATATACATAGTATAAACGGTTTAATGTATTTCAGGGCCGTTTTACACCTAGCTATTTATTGGCCAAT
>RXPK01002653.1:0-113089 GCA_004143645.1 Protaetia brevitarsis | reverse complement strand
TTTCATAATTATAAAGAAATGGTTGATATAAAAATAATTTTGAAGAATTTGCAAGAGTAAACTAGACCTCCTTTTTCATTTTGCTAAATTATATATACACCCACACAGAGTCATAATGCAATATTTATCACCGTTATATTTGATTTTTTTATTGGTAATTAAAATAAGAATTTCTTAATAAGTATCAGGTGTCATGGCAGCTTCACTTATGATTATTAAATAAGCGGAATCCTTGATTGAAAGTGTGCTTAAAGAATAACTTCTTCTATTTTTTGATTAGCCATAGTATTAGTTAAAATATCAAATAATTTCTTATCTTGTCGGACCTCTCTTCTAATCCAAGAATATAAGAGATTTTCATTAACATATGTTATTATAAACAAAAATGAATGTTTTTCGTGCGAGGTTAAAGGAATTTCAGGGACAATTGGTAACTTTTCAGTTGATGCAGGAGTGTTTAATTTTTATTTTTAAAAACAAACAACTTTTTGAAAAGCACGAAAAAAGACATGAATACGAAACAAGATTTCGAACTGATTACTATATACTTATATACCATCACACAGATTAACAAAAAAAAAAGAGAAAGGTGTAGCCTATAATTGTATCAAATTTTTTAATGCACTTCCACAAGAAATAAAAACCGATGCAATATTCGCATCCTTCAAAAAAAATTCATAATCTTATTTGTAATTTAGAACCTTATTCGGTGGATGATTTTCTTAATCACAAACAAACTAAAGGTATTATTATTAAATTCTATTAAATGCCGCAAGGCAGTGCGCTTTACATCAGTAAAGCGTTCCATCGTTTAAAACTTGATAAAATTGAAATCATTACGTTTCTAGGTAAATTCGCAACATGGTCTAATCTAAAATGAAAGGATATTACAATAAAAGGGAAAACTTCTTGACGCCTGATGTTTACGCTTTTCTGTAAAGTCGCATAAGTGTCAAGTTTAAAATGACTAAAAGTTCTAAGAAAAGGAGAAACTTCTTGATTCAAGTGCTTACGGTTTTCTGTTAACTTGCATAGTTTTCAAGCCCAAAATAAAGAGAACTTGAATCAACAGTCAATATCTTTCACAACAAAAAATATATTATTTCCCAAGAAATGCTTGGGTTTAAAATTATATTTCTTTTCAAGATAACATCAAATCATAGAAAAGGAAAGAAAACTTTTGGTTTAATGCAATTTCTAATTTCTTAAATACCAAGAATACTTCTGCGTCGAATAGACACTGGATTAGCGTAGAAATCATTATCAATTTGCCGACGAACACTCATTAATTAACTATAAATAACTCCTTTTATATTTCTAATATCGCACTAAAATTGTCTTTTGTTTTATGAAAGTTTAACGTAACTTCTTTGGCAAGTAAAAATCAATTAAAATAAAAAAAAAATTAAAAACTGGAAATTTTCTATTTAAAAATATTTATAGGCGTTCATATTTCACTTACTACGTAGAAAGATAACTTTCTAGTCTCAAGTCCGTAGCGTTTTTTTATTATTTTTAAATATTAAAAAAATAATTCTAATGATAAAATTATTTTAAAAACTTCTATTAATTAATTCATTTAAAAATGACTTTACAGCTATTCAAAACTTTATATCTTTCTGCCAAATACCTTACATTTAACTACGATAATGAAAAAATGCACGTTGAGTTTTGTCTTAAGCTGTATTAAAGATATTGTTAACGTTACTTGTTTCGGTAAACTCACAAAGAGTACCATTACATAACTTTAATCAAAGGATTCATATCAACTTAATAGTTATATTGTAGTCCAGATAATTATTGTCTGCAATTGACATTGTATTAAGAAATGAGGGATGCTAGAAAACAACAACTTTATTGATGGTCTTTAAAGAAATTTTACCACATTAAGTGTAATTTCAGTTATATCTATTTTTTTCATTTATAAATTATCTGCGTAATCTTCTTTGTTTATATACCTTTAGCCATAATTTTAACAGATTGTAAGCCTTGATGATGATGATGACGATTTAGGACGCTATCCGGGTCTACTTGAAGACAAACGATTTGTTCTTCCAGCACTTCTCAATGCGATTATTTTCCCTCTAGTTTCTAATGTTGAATCTTTTTGATGAGCTCTTCTAGGCTTAATTAATAAATGTACGTATACAAACATAATTACAATTAAATAGAAGATTATTATACTATATTTTAATAAGTATTTTCAAATAATGTTTGTTTTTAAGGTATAGTTAGTATAAGCGTTGTGTACACGTTGGCGTCACAGTTTGGTGTATGTTCACCATATCTTAGATCTTCCCTTTTACGTCCACATAATGTTATTATAGGGAAAGATATATAATATATATTTTAACAAGAAAAAAATGTTCACATCCAATATTTTTAGCATTTTAAATATGTGATGACGCTTTGCGGTCGCCAAACCCAAGCCACAGATAGTAGATAGGAGATAGTAAATAGATCGTGAGAAAGATATACTTATAAGAGAAGTAAAGATAAGCAAATTACAGAAACAAGTACCCATTTCAGAGTCCAAAAATAGGTAAAGATTTGTTGGTTTAGTTAAAAGCTCTTGACAAAAATACTCCAAACTGTGGTACTGGTAATAAACCTAGTAAACTTCTTCTCTCCCTCACCACAGACTGCACTAAACTGGACGTACGTTTCGATAGCAAAGCTATCATCATCAGCAGAAAGACTGAACTGGAAAGCTCTTATTTCAACCAGTCTCATCTCAAAAAATACATTATCTAACGCAGTCGCTACAATTCGACAAGGTTGAATAAACAATAAAGTAACTATATAATATTCAGTATATAAAAGATAAAGTACACAAAATATAAATAATCACACAATATCTGGAACTGTTGCAAAGAGAACTACGCAAGTGGACAGAACTACAAAGTTAAATTATTGTTAGTATAAATAAAAAAACTATAACGATCTCTAACAGAAAGTTTTTCTAAAGATGGATGTGTCACGTTAAAGCCTTGTTCTGACTAGCAAACAATTTGCGCAAATATTTGCAGCTCTGTTTACACTTGTGCAAAAAAATAAATGCAAATTGTTGCTGCAAGTGGATCGCAGGACTTGTGCAAATTTCTGTGGCCCTACTTGATGCAAAAATATTGCGTAGCTATTCACGTTGGCACATGTTTCTTACATCAGTTCGATTTGAAACTTCTAACAGTTAAATTGATATGTCGTCCGTGAAAGGAATCGCTGCTATAAATATGTAAATAAAACAAGTAAAAATAAGAAAAGGAAAATATGGGTAAGAGAATTGACACTTCAAAGCAACGAATTGGGTTTCCATAATAAACTTCTACAAGAACTGAGAAATGAAGATGCCCGCAGTTTTGTAAATTTCTAGAGAATCATAGCAGAAGATGTCCGCGATGAGTTCAGAGATTATTTTCTATCTACTGAAGGAGAAGTTTACTGACAATACCAACACATTTAATTTACTTATTTACTACTTGTTTACAACCACCAACTTACCAGATTATTTACAGTTGGCGAGCATTCTATGTTTGTAGAAATAAATTTTAATAATTAAAAAAATTCCCATTTACTTTCATAATTATCACTAGTTCCCTGTCCAAATTTTTTTTCTTTTTAATACCTCGCACTTCCTATAGGAATTGTGTGCGTAGATTATGGATTTTTTTTTGTATTTCATTTTCACAAATATTTAGCTCTTTTGATATCGTTTATAATGCTTTGTTTCCTACTGCAATTTTTGTAATCCACATTTGATACCTCCAATAATTCGGATTAGATTCATAAATTGCTATTAATTTTTGGGTCAACTCTTTTGTCCACGCAAATTTGATCATCTCGTGCAAACACTTTCTTGCGGCTGACACGTGCAATCCACCGTCGCAAGCATGCAAACAGTACGAGCAATCAAAAGTTATCTATTCACACCTGCGCAAGATATATTGCTGCAATAACTTGCACCAACAACATCTTTTTGCTGCAATATGTTTGTTAGGCAGTTCACACTTGCAAAAATGGTTTGCTGCAATCAATTTGCAACAAAATGTTTGCTAGTCAGAACATAGCTTAAGATAGGTTCGAAGTTCCGGTATCGTATAGGTAGTATTTTTTTTTATTCAAATTAAACATTAAGAGAAACTTACAATATTTTCTATTCGGGTAATGATGCGACATACTCAACAATTTTCTTCACTTTTTATGCAAAAAAAAACTTCGAATTTTGAACAATGGTTTACATTAGATACATTTTTAAATACATTATAGATATAGAAATCCGTAAACTTTGTTATTTACAATATAGAGGATCACCTCATTTGCTACTGAAATAAGACAGAAATTAATCCTTTTATTTCAAGGAAATAAATCTTTAGTTACAACAAGAAAATACAGTGAAAATAATTACGGTAGCTGTAAGTATAACATAAATAGACATTCAGAAATAACACAATCAAGTAATTAATATCGTCAACATCTCCTCCTGTATGTATTTCTAGTATATGCGATATGTTTTATACCTCTATAACACTTTAAGCATCTCGATATAGGTAACGAACATACTTTCGTCAGAAAATACGTTACCAATTAGGATTCAATCCGTAGGCATCGAAACCTTTCCTAACTTAACCGTTCGTATAAGATAGCAGCAACCGTGAGCACGTTTGAAATTATGATGTTATTTTAGGACCAAATTCTCCACTTAAAAATGCGTTATAATACGTACGCATGTAAGAAAGGTCTATCGGCGGTAACTAAGAGCACTCCGGGAATAAGCCACTCCCATAAGGAAGAAAGTTTGATATCGCCTTCCTAGGGCATGACATGAATTTTGAGACCCACTGTACATACTGTGCAAGCTGGAGTAATATTGGAATGATCACATTTACCAGTAAACTAGACATTTTGTATTTGCATATGTAATTATCTATGAACATTATGTATGTAATATACCATTAGTTGCAATTCTGATAACGTTTGATATATGTGCCTTGTATTTTGTCCTGTGGAATAATGTCGCTTATTTCTCGATGTATAAATAATCATAATAAATAATAATCATATTTTTTTAAAAAAAAAACCAACAGCATATTTAAAGGTGAAGTATAGTTTAGATATTTATTACACTTCTGTAAATATAGCGAATGCCATTGCAAATTATTTATGTGTAAATGTATTGAACTGAATACAAAACAAACTTAGTTTTCTATTTATAATAGTACCGATTCTCAATATATATATCGTTCAGCTTGGCAGCACGAGTAACGTATATGGGTGTATACTGTATATGTACCCCTCATAAACTCTGTATTGTCAACTGGACTTGAATGATATATAACAATACGCTTTAATGTGCGGCAAAGTTGTGTAAGGTGGATAATCTAGTTGAGAAAGACACTAGAAAACACCTGAGCATTATTTTCTATACATATATTGAACGAAAATGATAATGCCAGTATGTGCACTGATAGACTGGTTCATGATAATAAGCTTGTTTATTAAAAAGTGGAAATTAAATAAAATCATGGATAGTAGATACATTACAAATATTTTGTTACTTTTAATTAGAACATGGTGAGATTAGATAAGACTAAATATGAAGAACAATTCAAAACCACATGTTATTTGTAATAACTTCGTTCTTGCTTTACCCAGGGAAAGGTATTATTGCTTAATCACCAACAGCTAACTAATCGATCTCGTTTGCAACTCATCTTCTTTTTCCAGTCTTCCAAACATTTTTTTATGTACAGGAATACAAGTTTTCAAGTTTTTCTGAATTTCTAATACTGTACTCACACTCAAAAGAAATTGTCCTTTTAGTTCCAGTATACCCATCAATCATATTTATATTGATACAAGTCCGACTTTATTATTGTATATTAATTGTTGTATATTAAAATCAAAAGAAAATCGGACGAAATAGCTACGTCTAGGAGCTGTTGCTGGATAAAGTGGATAAGACAAATTTGCCGTATTGAGTTCAAACTACAACTCGTTACAAGTGCCGTTACTATCAAGTAATTTATACGATCTCCTTGCCTGTCATATCCAATAGATGTTCTTTTTTAGGGCATTTTAAAATGGGTTGTTCGCCCTCTCTCCGAAAACACACTTGCCTCATAACTAGACATGGTGATTTTTGTTGGCACGCAGTAGCGCACACAGAGAAAAAGAATTCTTTAAATCAAAGAAATGTTTCTTTGCGACTTATAAAAGAACCATTTTTTGTCAGTCAAAACATATTTCCTTTATTTAAAAATAATGGTATGCTAGAGATACATGTTAACTGAACGAAACAGTTCTTTAAATAGCGGTAAAGAAATGTTTTCTTGATTCGAAGAATCATTTTTATGTGTAGCATTAGTACATACTCCTCAGGCAAAGCATATGAATCGAATATATATACATAATGTCGGCAGATCAGTCTGCGCCACTACGTGCAAACAAAAATCACCATCTCTACTCATAACTAACACACGAAACATAAATAAACTTTTATCTCACAAAAGTTTTTTAATCTTCACACTATGCAGTACATCACATTAGCTACGCTAACATCTTCAGGTGTACAAGTATATTGTCAGAATGCCAAATATGTATATACCGGTGAGTCAATAGTCCGATATTGGTCAATATTGACTTTAACATCTCTCATGAAAGATTTTCAATGTGGCTTCATACCTGACGGAAAGAAGCCCACGTTCTAAAAATATTTTCACGTTCATGGAGTGTATCAGTTTTCCAGGACCGTAAACAACTTAATTTTTCAAATGAAACCATACTTATTTTTTTAGGCATGTTTATTTGTTGTAATGAATGCTACAAATAAATATATTCGTTTCAAATTTCGAATGCAACGTTGCCAAGTTATTTAACCTTTACATAAATTTTCAAATGCACGTGTTCATTTAATTTTTTTCCCGCATTATCATTGACAATTAAACTCTAAAATTTGCTGAGTAGCTTAGGAAGCTTAGATCTTTCTTATGAATTGAATGTTATTTGGTAAAATTATACAGGGTGATTTCTAGAAGCAACCAATTTCTGTATATTTAAACGGCTTTTACTTTGTTATTTTAAATTGAACACCCTATATTTTTTTATTTCATCATATGCACTTTTTATGATCTTTCATTTTGTTAGGAGTAGGGTATATCTAAAACTTATACTTTCTGAGATAATTCAACATTTTTAGAAATCATCAGACAATGAGATATTTATTCACAAAAAGTAGGCTGTAGAACAATTTATAATAATTAAAATAATATTAGTGTAGACTAAAATGTGTCCCAAAATAGCAAACAACTTTCTAGACTTTTGCTTGTCAAAAAGCAATATATAATTTAATAAAAATTAAATAACATAAAAGGAACAAAATTACATTAAATGTATTCATTAACATGTTGCCATTTATTGTGCGAAATGCGTCACATGTCAGTAGACATCTTGTATGTGATTAATGATTATAGTATGCAGCATACAGGTATAAGGATATATACAGTGTGCACTTAAACTCTCAACTCAAATATCTCGAAAACGGATAAAGATATTTGAATTTTGTAAAAAGCAATTGCTATGGAATGTGATTGGCTCCAGTTTGCTATCACAATATTATATATATAATTATGACGTGTAAATAAAGATGGCGCTACTATCAAAAGATTTTTTTTGATCGCTGAAATCTTCAATTCTTTCCTACCTGAAAGAGTATTAAATTAAAGCAAATTTTACTAATTTGTGTTAGTTTCGAAAATTTAACAGTTTCATGGATATTTGTGTATAATTATAATTTATTAATAAACATTTCTCAAGCGTAACAAAGGGATTAAGTTACTAGAAAACAAAAAATTTAAATTAATTTAATCCCTTCCACATTCAGAATCATTGTTTAATAATTTAAAAAAAGTATAGAGGGATCGATTGGCGAAAGAATACGAAACAAAATTAATGCGGTGTTCCAATGAAATTCAGATTATGTGCTATTAAATTTCCATATTAATATTTTTACTACCCAAAATGAAAGTCTATATTTAAAATATAAGGATTTAATTGGATACTTCTATTTCGCACCAGTTACCTCATGTGACGTAGAAAGATCTTTCTCTAGATTTGAAAATATGTTAACTTACCAACAAAACCAATTTGCAACTGACAATTTAGGAAAAATATCATAGTTAATTCCTATTACAATCGTATCGAAAACGATTAACAAAATATAACTTTCAATTATCTACCCTAGTCTATATACTCGATTGACGCGACGCTTGGCTGACTAATACTCGCTAGCGAACTGCACCCAACGTCCTCACTTTGGTTTAAACAAATAACGTGTGAGAAGTAAACAATTTAAATAACAATAAAATAGAGAAGACATATTGCATTTTTAAAGAACCCTTCTTACATAAAATAGAGACAGTATAACATTTTATTACCTCTGCTTGGATATATGTGATATGATCCTAGCATGTTTGCAGATTTACAGCTGAACTTAAAGGAAACTTGAACTGCTATAGATTGTAAAGGAACGTGATTAATTGATTTGACAACTAAAACATGTTCGCAAGTTACTCCCATTTTAATGCACTTCTAACAAAATTTAGCTACAAAATAAAATAGGATGTCAAGAGAAATTTACATAATATTGTGTCTGCAATTATAAAATCCCTTCTCTTTTACAGTGATTGAATTCCAAAAAAAAAAAAATCTTAAATCCTACCTTTTTCTTTGAAGGGGTTGAAAAGGATAACGACTCTTAACTTAAAAAAATATGTTTTTTGTATTTATTACACTAGGTACCCAGTTCACAGAAATGAAAGATTATTTCAGTATTAGTATTATTTATTGTAGTGCTAAATATTAAGTGTTGTTCTAAAATGAAAAAATGAGTAGATAAAAAATTAATTTCGAGAAAAGCGCAGTAAAATACTTCCTTTTTTATGTAGGTAATAAGTAGAGTGGTCAAACGTGTCTGCTTAACACGGGCCGCACTCGCTTCGCGCTATTCAGAACGTTTAACCATAGTATATCTAGCAGTGAAATCGCTGCCTTCGATTCGTGTGTTTTAGTATTGATGCGAGATAGTACAATTCTCCGTTAAAGTTTTCCGCATTGTAAATGTAATGCAATGTCGGGCCTAAAAAAATCCAGAAAACGACCATTGTTTCATAATGTATAAAAGTATATCGCTGAATTCCAGCATTTACATTGTGGTGGTGTCAAAATAGTTTGTACAGTGTGCGATAAACAGTTATTGTGCTGGCACAAATCGGACTACGCATTGGTAGTGGCGCCTCTGATCCGTTATCTACCTATAAAGATTATTTTAATTATGCGTGCGTTACATCCGTAGAGGTTGAACGGTCTTTTTCAAAATATAAGCATGTTTTATCATCGCGACGAAAGGGGGGCTCTTATATATAATATTTATAGTGAAATAAATAAGTTATTTTGTTCTTTCTCGACACTGTATTGTATACTTATGTTAAACGTTAAAGTCACATATATGAAACTTAGTACTGACCTGGCGGGCAGAGAAAAGTTGACCACTCTAGCAATAAGGGATGTGCTCAAAATACCTTACAAAACAATTAGTTTTTTGGTGTTTTGGCTTTATCAGATTGTGGATTAAATTATTTTATTTCCATATTTAATATAAAAATAATTTTTGAGAGAAATCTCACATAATACGTTTATCCACCCCTGTCTTAAAATATTAAATTAAAAAGGTTTGAGATTCAAATAAGTATTAAATTGACGTTAAATGGCATTATTTCTATTTAAAGAAAAGTGTTATGGATCAACTGACACGTAAATGATTAACTTATCCTTTTTTTCTTTCCGTGTATTTGGATTCTCTCCAACTTTTTTTTTTCAATATTTGTTACCATTTATCAAATAAACCGAAAACATAGGAATAAACATATAGTTTTATCGGGGAAATGCATGGCATATGAGATTACTTATCTTACCATTTAATAAAAAAACAAACTTGTTTCAAGATGATTCAATAAATAGATCGATAAACATGCAGTATATAAAAACCGATTTACTGAATAGTTAGATGACTCACCTCATATCCGATGTTTCTTTTTGATTATAATAATCTAGAAATTATAGAATTTACAAAGATTTCTTTTTGAACGATGAATGCAGCAGTTGTCTCTTCTGATTCCTAATAGTTAAGTAAATAAATGTTAGGAGAGTTATCAACAATTGAATTGTGTAATATAAGTTTTTTATTATATACAATTTTATATTTTTTACCAATAGTTCATGCTTGATAAGTATTAAACTTATCAAAAATTTATGAGATTTAAGGTTCCTTATAAGTACTTAGATAAATAATATTGTGTGAAATTTTAATCTTTATTGTGCCTTATCTGTCATTAATTTTACGGCGAGGGAGCAGAAAAAGTAGCTGGAATTTATGACAATTCAAAAATATTGCTATTAAAAATAACAGTATATCATAGATGCGTGGAATAGCACTCTACTTTACTAAAATTATGAAAGGAATGTATCATTTCAATTTTCTTAGATGTATGAAATGTAGGAATCGAGGAAAGATCCTTTTACGTACCCATCATACATTGACATAATTTTAGCATATTAATTAAATTATATTAAGTTATGACAAAAGACTCTTTCGGCAACTTATTTTTTATGCCTATACACCTGGATTTATGTGGAAGTTGTTACACACGTTTTATTCCTAGATAACGTTTGTACCTAGCGGACTACTAAAGTTTGGTTATCGATGGTTATATCATATTTATTCAAGTGAACTAAATTGATTGGAGGCCCCTAACGGTAAAAATTTTCGAGACCCTTATGCCTAGGAAACAAAATAAACTGAAAATAGTATAGCGAGTAGAGACTATAACATGATAACGATTTTTCGAAAATATTTTCTTAGTAATCTTAGTAATTAGTATAGGGTGTTAACTCCGTGGCTGGGTGCCAGAAGGCCAATGTCATGTTTTCGTAGTTTTGGGTTCTGTGTCTTATGTTGCTACAAATTTGAACAAATTCTTTGCCAGCTAATTATAACAAAACCACTTGGATTTTGACATTGGCCTTTCGTACATCAAAGCACAGAATTATAAGTTTGTTCAAATTTTAAACGTTAAGGCTCGTTAAGGCCGATATGTTAAAGGTAATTTAATTTAAAGCAGCACCCTAAAGATGATATATGTATAATGTTTAATAGGTGCAGTGAATATTATATTCTCTAATGGCCATTTGTACCAACACGTTAAGTTCGGTTTAATTTTTAGTGACCCTTAGGCCCGATTGTACCAACACGTTAAGCGTAGTTTAATTCTAAGTGGCACTTTGAAGATGAAGCGAAATTTAATTTTTGATACAGTGAGTCTCACATTCTAAGCGTCACCTAAAATTAAACTGAGCTTAACGCGATGGCACAACCGGCCATTAGAATGTGACTGTATTAAAAATGAAACATCCCTTCACTATCAAAGTGCCGCTTAAAATTAAACCACCCTTAATGTGTTGGTACAATCGGGCCTAAGTGTCACTTAAAATTAAACTAGGTTTAAATCCACTCTCCAAACGAACAGTAGTCTAGCACACACAGCAATGAAAAAAGTTCATATATGTTAGTGACAAAAAACGCCTTAAACCGATTTAAAAAAAAACATAATATCAAGTAAAACGGTTAAACAAGTATTATCATCAGTTGGCGCAATGAAAATATAGGAATATGGGAATGAGAAGTTTCGACATTTAATAGTAATTCTTAATATATTTTTTTTGTTAACCTTGTTAAGTATACCTATATACTTTTTTAACGTTTTGTATAAAGAAGTTTTTCTAAATTCAATAATGTATAAGTACTTAATTGAGTTTTCAAAGTAAGTTTCAAGTATGCAGTGGATAAAAATCAGATGTACATCAATTAATTAACAATAAATATCAGTTTGACATTAGTTTAATGTTTTGACTTTTTCTGTCGGTTTAATTTCGCTTTACCACATCTATTTACCTTCTACTGCATCCAGTAGGCACCGTTTATTACTTGTTAAGCTTGGCGCTAGTATCGATCTTTCAACCAATTAGAAGGAAGAATGTTGTCATGTCATAGATTTCCATACATCTGACTATTCGCCATTTATAAATTTTTGATGTTTGTATTCACTTGAATCAGTTTAAATTCTCAAATTATTGTTATCACTGTGATCTTTGACTGCAATATAGTTAACGATGCAATTATTACGAACATGCCCCAGTATGTATTTTTGTATTTCAGAAAAGTTTCTGAAACAAACTTTTTACATATCTGCAACATTCCTAAAATTGCTAATGTCCGCCGAATTTTATGTTTTGTTTGTACGGAATGAAGCTTTTCTGTTGGGATGTTTCTAATATAAGAACGTTTATTTATTGCAACTAAGTGCTGTTTTGCGTTAACACGTTGATCCTGAAAAAAATGTAATTCACACGAATATGTGACTCCACTGTATTAAAAATCAAATATTACATTTTAAGGGTCAATTAAAATGGATCCTAGATTAATGTGTCGATGTATACGAGCCTCATAAAATAAAACACATTACACCTGAAAAAGAATTTCTACTGTCAATATTAAAGTTTTCAATGTAAACACAATATTTTCAATATATAAATGCTATTTTTTTAGTTAAGTTTGGAGCCATGGTAACATAAACTGGCTTGCCGAAGCCAGTTGGCTAAAACCAATTCAAAATATTTATGACATTGTAACAATAAACATATGTACCTTTCAATATATTACCATTTGCAGTGTGCTACAACAGGATAGGAACCCGGTAGATAGTTTACAAGTTAGTTTTCGTAAATTCCTATTGCCAAACAAATTTTAGCAAAACAAAAGTGGATTGCAAAGCGTTAAAACATACTTACAAGTTTATGAAAAGTAGTTAATTATAATATAAAATATTCATGTTTGGGATATTTATTAATCATTAATTCATAAAATTCCATGCGATAGTAGTAATCGCCAGGTAAAAGTTCGTGGGATGTGCTGATTTTATACGATCGATATTTATTCTCACGTAAAAGGTTAAGTAATTTTGCACAATTATTACATCCGCGAGTAATTTGTTTAGATGTCATACTAGGATTTTATTGCTCTAATGCACAAAGTTATTTTGATATCACTGTTATTTTTATTATTTATTAATGTACACGTTGTATCAAAACGTCGGACTGTATTACGAATGGTAGTCGCGCTAAGAGTTGATCTTTCGGGATAATTTACTGCAAATAAATCGTGTGTAGCTTCTGCTGAATTGCCACCGTAAAATTGATTTCACAATAAAATGTTTATCCCCGGTCGCATATCCTATTTTTTTTTCAAACTACTGAGCGCGACAAAAACTTACTAACCGTTATAAAATTTGAGAACTGTATCCGTATCCTAATATCCACCAATGCCTTGTTAAGAAATGAGCGAAATGAATCTAACGCCGGCTAAACTGAAAGACAATTTACGCCTTTTCCTTACGCATACTTAACTAATCGTTCCTCTTACCTTCGTAGTGCACGTAATGAGGGCTGTGTTAGGTAAGGGTAGAGAATAGCGACGAGTGCTTGCCGTTAGACAGTGATAGCATACGGATTTTAGATGGTAAATCGAAGCGTATATATGACACAATCGGTCAGCAGAATAGCATGTGTATCTTTCGACTTTGTTAACTGATAGAAATCATATTTTCATCCTACTTTTATCATATAACGGCAATCGACCTGTCGAAAGTATACAAAATTTACGCCTGGATTTCTCTTTGTTAAACTCATCAACTGCTTTTGATATTGGCAACGCCAAATGCGAAGGCAACACACATATTTTACTTTTGATTACTTATGTGTTTACGACTCTACGTAACACGTACGTAAAAAACCAAATGAAAAATGAAATTATAGGGTATCAAACTTAGAGCATGGGGTTCCTTGAACTGTCGGGGCCTATTAATCGGGTCGTTTAATCCACCGCAGCTATTGTATACTAGCAAGTACACACTACACTTGCTAATATACAATTGTAGATCGTCGACCTGTATTATTGAAAGTTTCGTGGTGATCCAAGTTCATAAATTCCAATATAATATACAATCAATATTCTCAGTCCCTGCAAAAAAAAAACTATTATACGTTTTTGTTATTTATATTTTGGCATAAAATTATTTATTCCCTTTGCGACAGATATTGATATTTTTAAATGATTTACAACTATCAGTTCCCACGCTCTGGACAGGCAGGTGTCTATCGCAGCATATAGTTACCAATGGTTCATGCAAAACCTCGTTTTATGGTCCTACGGGAACGATTGTTAATGGAATGCGCGATTGTATTCCAATGCGAATAACACAGGGAACGTTCAAATCTGGAAAATAAAGCCTATTTTTGTAACAAAAGCAATTGAGCTAAAACATACCGTCGGATTTTTACACTTAAAACATTTAACATTCGCAAAACTCAATTAGTGCAATCTAATGAAGTGAAATGTATCTTTATACTAGGAACCTATTTTTAGATAGATATCTTTTATGTAGTCTTACAGATTTTACTTTACATCTAATCGAAGATGTTGTGTAAAGATCATATCTTATGATATAAAAGTTATTTTCCTTTTTGAAGTGATAAGTAAAGATAACAAGTTAATTTCATCTAAGCATGCATGTACCTATAGTACTTGCAAAAATTTATTGATCAAATAAAAAAGGAATTATTAAAAAAATGACGAATATAGAGATCTTACTCAAATTTGAACGTTTCCAATCTAAAGCAAAAATTGCTAATGCTTCCCCTAAAAATGCTGCTGGCTTTTATCAACCAACCACTTTGTTGTTTCACAGCACACTTCTTTAATTCAAAAAAAATATCGGACGTCATAGAAATAAAATATATTTAAATATTTTTCAGCATTGTATTTAAAAGTTCACCTTATTCAATATGCCTAAAAGTTATATCTTGGGTATGTACTTTGATACATCGTAACTCTTCGAGTGTGTGTGGGAATATCCGTCGTGCTTTCAGAAGTATTAAGAATTTCTAATTCAGTTGGATTAAGTAGTATATATTATTATATATATACAGCATGTATAATAAATTATGATAAAGTAATCGCCACCAATATTACGTATTTGTTCTGTCGTTAGCTTATATTTCAAATTAGCTAATGTATAAGTATCTAATACTTAACATGTAGGTAATTCACTATTTCGTTTAAGGATTTGTAGGTAATCTGTATTTATTTATCATTTCTGAATTTTCCAGAAGGCTGTTGTAGAAAAATATATATTTAAAAAAATATACTTACAGGGTTGGGATAAAGTATGGAACCAAGTAAATAACTTTAAAACTGGGGAGGATGGTATTGATGAAACTTCCGGTTCAACCGGAAAGTACCCTCTATTTTTTTATTTTAATGGAAGATCCTCCACCTGCAATATCATCTAAATTAAAACAAAGAATTACTTTTCTAAGTTCATCAAATTATGTATTAATAAATTGCAAATGCATTTGTGTGCGCCATTCCTTCCAATATGTATGTAGATTAGTTTTTGTTGTTTGTTTACTTGCAGCGGACAGCATGTGTTTGGGTTTTTTTAAAGAACAAAATGTATTTAGTGCACTGACGATGTGTGTGGCGCGCACACGAAATGCATTTGCAATTTATTAATAAATAATTTGACGAACTTGGAAAGGTAATTCTTTGTTTTATTTTAATTCGTACTGTTCGTGAGCTCGTGGTTAAGTTTTCACCCTGTATATTTTTGCAGATTATAATACATCTTGTTTTTCGAATTCCACCATACCAGTTTTAACACAATTATTGTACAGAGTCAAATTTGGATTATATTATCTGTAAATAATGGAGAGATAGAACACTTCACATTTACTAAACAATTAATTTTATTTATTTTAAATTATTGACAAAATAGTAGTCATCCTATAAACGAACTCAAATAAAGTGTTCAAAATGCTCGCTGTTTACCTCCTGACGATATGCAAGTCTTCTACGAACTGCCTGAGTTACCATTTCCAAAACTTCTCTATGGATTAAGTCACATTCGTCGACTATTCTCTGTCTCAACTCCTGCAAAGTAATTAGTCGCCTAACATAAACACGTGATTTGAGAAAATCCCAAAGATAAAAATCTAATGGACTAAGGTCTGACGAACGTGCAGGCCACTTTGTGAATCCTCTACGTTCAATCCATCGATTTGGGAAAGTAGCATCCAAAAAATTCCGAACGCCTATCATAGCGGGGAGACGCTCCATTCTGTTGAAATCAAAAACTTTGAGGCAACTCCCCATTGTGTTGAAGTGCAGTGTAGTTTCTCAATAGATCCAAATACTTTTCCACATTCCAGTTTTTTTTCTATAAAAAATGGCCTATAAGCCTGTTTTTAACAATTCCCACCCAATCATTCGACTTTTGAGGATATTGAGTATGGGCTTCATGAATCCAGTGAGGACTTTTATTCCTGGAATTACGGGGATTGACTGTTCCATTTAAACAAAAAGTTGCTTCGTTAGAAAATACAATATTAGTTGCAAAATGTTCGTCTGCGTTACAAATTTCCATTGTTCTTTCACAAAACTCCAGGCGATGGTCAAAATCGTCATCTGACAATTCTTGAAGTAAATGTACTTTATACGGATGTAACTTTTCCCTTTTCAATATTTTCACTACAGGACGACGACTTATCCATGGTTTAGTGTTAAAGTTGTAGTAGAAGTTTGAGGTGGTTCTTCTAATTTAATAGCAATGTTTTCTGTAACACCTTCGTTAGTTTTTGGTAATTTTTTAACCGTTCCAGTCATATTGACGTTTTAGTGTTTTAGTGACAGCTGAACCTGTTATGTATACGAATTCTTTCGGGATGCAAACCATTAAAAAGGTGACCCAGGAGTTCTTCAGGAGTTCTAATACGATCGTCAAAGCCGATCTTCATTAAAATTTCAATACGCTCCCTTTCACTTAAATGTACAATTTTCATCTTTACAATCAGTAATTCGACGAGCGCGAAATAAATAAACTTGACAGTTTGTCAACAATTACTTACTAGATGATATCTTTTTTTCACAGCATTTGAGGGAGGAAAGTCATACTTTTCGTCCGTAAGGAGGAAAGTTGTACTTTTCCTCCCTAGGGAGTATAAAATGGAAAAATTATTTCAAGTTTCTATTCACCAAATTATTTTTATGTTACAATTCCTTGACGAGATATTTCGTGTCTAAATCGTCATGCGACATATATATTTTTATTAAAAATTCCTAACTGGAGATTTCCAGTATGTCAGTTAAAAAAATGAGATTAGCTGATTTATAATTTGATGAAAAGCAAAAAAAAGGAGTAATTGTACAGAATAGCATGTTCTGGTTTGAATTAGGAAGGTTTTATTGCGAATGAATGTTGATTATGACTGTATTTTTTAAAACTTTTATAATCGATGAAAGATAAATATTTTGCATGTCCAACTGCTTTTAGTATACTTTCGATTTTCCGTGCCAAGGAAAAATGGGGTAATAATATAAAGTATTTTTAATCTAACTACATCGTGCAGCTTCTCTAAGAATGTCTTTCCAGTGCAATTTTTGGTCTCTTTACCTGATTGTTTCATTGATGGTGTAAATATTGAGTGTCATTTTAATGAAAGTCTAATAAACCTCAGAAAGCTTGATTGAACAATGGTTTGAAATTAATTGCTTTTTTGATCATTTTTTATCCAGTAACGTTAATGCAACTATAATTGAAACATTGCAAATTTTATCTATGAATATCTCTGCCGTCAAAACTTAATTTACTTTCAATCAAATAATGAGAAGTTTTTATTTTTTATTTTTATTAATCCAAGTAAAAATGTATTACGCCATTGAGCGAAATAAAAAGCATTAAATCTTAATTATGCTTTACTATTTGTTAAAATTTAGTAAGGCGAACGAAAAATATCATACGCTTTCATCCATCTTTTTCCAAATTTTTACTTGTTATTTTTTTTCAGAATTTAGATCAAATTTATAGAACGCAAAATTATTATTTGTAAACACAAAAGAATGAAAAAAAAAGTTTCTTGCTATCTCTAGAAGTTTTTCAAATTGAAACAACTTACATTCATTTTTTCTTACTTCAGATTTATCAATGGACAACTAAAACAAAACACAAAAACCCTATCTAATTGCACAAAAATCCTAAATAGAAACTGAAAATATGTTTATCAGAATAAGTAAGGAAAAATTATTTCGAAATATACAATTTTTAGGCGGTCAAGTTTGCAATAAAAAGTTTGAAACAAGATATCTTTACGAAAACAAAAATTTATGCTAATGAACATTTTTATCGCTGTTTGGATATGATTTTTAAGTACCGTTTGATATATTTTTTTATTTCACACAAAAATGTATCTTCTTATTCCTGTTTTTTTTTTTATAAATATAACCCCACTTTCTCAATATCAGCCCATAGATTATATCATTTCTGGTAAATTTCTGATTTACGATCTCGGTTTTCCGGCAATCACAAGAATAATTAATTTATCTATTAGTAGAAACGTCTGCGAGTAACATGCATTAAATTGGACCGCAAATTCAATTCTATAGCTTATACAGCTTCAATTGTAGTACAGATCTTACCACAGGTATTACAACATTCACATACATACATCGTACAGTTAAGGAATTAAGAAGGGTGGGCAGTTCTCTAATGCGTAAGTAGAGTGAACTAGTGCTGTAAATATTCGGATGATTTCAATAATCGGAATCGGAAGGCTATGATATTCGGAATAATATTCCGATTCCATATTTCCTTTATGCCTTTTCATAGAAGTAGTAATTACTAAAAAAAAAAGGTTGTTAGTATATATAGACATCGTAGGAGGAGTCATTACACAAAAAAAATCAGAATCATCCGATTCCGAATCGGAATCATCCGAATATTTCAATAATCGGAATCAACGAATATTTTAATTCGGAAACTCACAACATTTTGGTGAACCCAAAATGAGAAGTATACATATGTCGCCATATTCGTTTTGAGCGTTGAATTGGTCGTATGAGTCCAGTATACTAGCTTTAAGGGTGTATACCTTTGAGTTCAGAGACTAAAGGCCGTTTTACAGTTCGCATTTCTTTTATTACGTGCAATAAAAATAGCGCATGCGTATTCAATGGATTTCGATCAGCTGAGTGTAATTTTACTTGTATTGCACGTGCTGCAATACATGGAATAGAGCATGCGCTATTTTTATTGCATCCAATTTTTATGACAGGCAATAAAAAAATTGCGAACTGTAAAGCGGCCTTAAGGAACATCAGAACTGTCAAAATTTAAATAGCACTTGAATCTGCGCGAATTTGCGGAATTTTTCTCTTGTGTGTTTCATAATCTGTATTCTTGCTTCCTCTGTACAATGCTTCTTTTTTATTCATATCCTCCTCTTCTTTGGTATGAGTGCTTAGAACTCGAGAATCATTTTGAGAACTAATATTTGCATTCTATTTTCACAAAATCACGAAATACAAAAGCGAAGATGGGCTTGTGGATTCACCCGTCTGTGAGTGTGGGTATGAAGTGGCCGATTTAGACCACATTATTCTGGGTTGCCCTAAATATCAGCATTACAGGACTCGACTGATCGCGATTTGGCGAACCTGTCAATAACGTTTTCCTAACAAGGGTGGTTGATCTTTTAGGCCGAGAACAGCTTCAAAGTGTACGAAGTTTTGCTTAAATTCGTTAGAAGCGCGGGGATTCGAGTTTAACAATAGTGTATGTGTATTGGGCGTTTTGGTACCTCTGTTACCTCTCTTAGCATGATTCTTTTGTGTGTATGTCATAGTTTCTTAAACTTTTCTTTTGAACCGCTAATAGGTCTTACTTGAAATGGCTAATGGGCAGAGATCCCGAAAAGCCAAAATAAATAAAAAAAAAAAAGCGAAGATGCCTGTTCCTTGTCACTTTGACAGATGTATTTACTGTAATTTCTATCGTAAAAAAATTCACCCTCGCCACTGATGACACCAGCTCCTTTATTCTACGTCGAGATTACGATGACGACATATGTACTTCTCATTTTGGGTTCACTCTAACACAAATTACAGTTACGAAGGAGAATATTACGCTTTTGTTTTCACTCTCGCCTAATTGCTAAATTGCGATGCATCTGTTTATTACAGTCAGTAGTGGTAGATATATCGCACTGTAAAGTGAAAAAGTAATAATTATTAAAATAAATATATCTTCTATTTCTACGAGCCATGATGTTAAACGATAAAAGTAAATCTATAGCAGTGGATAACAGAAAATATATGTATTTCAATTAAATCCAATCAATAGACCACAACTGCAAGTAATTCATTAATTTGGATAAAAGCATAGTTCATAAATTTATATCTAAATGCTTGCATGTAAGACTACAAACAATAAAATTTTCCTAATATAAGAAAACAGTATCTAGTGAAAGTAGCGTGCAAGTTTTTATGTGCATGTAATTCAGAAAATAATGTTAAAATAATACCCTAGATGGTAACACACAAGTAAAGTACTTTTGGACGAATAATATATTGAGATGTATTTTTTGTTTTACCAGAGATACCATAAATTTCGAGGGTTGGGGCGCAGACGGTTGACATTCTGCGTATTCACATGAGATTGATTATTTTGCTTCCTATTTTTACTATTGATGAAATATAAATGCTACACGAAAACGTTAAACGAATACTTGGGAATATTTTATATTCCAAAATCTTTTCTCCAAATGTAGTTATTCCTTTCTAAATAAGACATCTATGACATATGTATACGTGTTAGGATCGAGTAAATCAATATGACCCATGTAGATTAAATCTATTATTTAGTAAATAAACCGCAAAATGCTTGGCTTTGAAATATACAATTGCTTTTTGTATATTATGCTGGTTGCTACCAACGAATTTTTTTTTTGTAAAAATAGTGTAAAATGAATGTTACTTAAGTTCTTATTTTTAAATTATACTTATAAAGGGTTGTTGGGACATTTTCGTTTTGCATATTTATGTTTTTATTTGTCAATTTCATCTAGACAGAAAAGTGTTATTTACTCCAGAACTTATGGAAATTTTCTAGTATCTACATAATACAATTTCTTTAGTTTAGACTGAAGTTATACAATAATAAAATTTATTACTTATAAATAGTAGCTAATAGAAAGAACGCTTAAAATTAACAAAGTTGTGAATGTTTTAATTTCCCATTAAATACAACAAATAATTTAATGAATTTAAACGGATTGATATTTGAAAGTTACGGAGATTTTACATTTTCAAAATAAGTATCTTAATATATAAAAAGCCAAACATCGCTTCATTTATTTAGCAACTGGTAATTGTAATAATTCCGTCAAAAGCAAGCTCCTTAGCGGCATAGACGTTTTTATTTCATTTGCGGTAAATACTGCCGAACTTCATCGTGCAACGTCCCAACATCTCACAATCATTAAAATTAAAGCACCAAACGTTCAATTGGTTACCTTGGGATACAAGTTTAGATAAGAATTGTGAATTCTCTTAATTTTAACACTGAAAGCTTCTTCTATCAATAAACGTCAAAATGGTGTATAATAATAGACTCTGATAGTATATAATTCTTGTGATGTTTTTTATGATCTTCTGCCTGAAGAGAATTTGTTGTAAGATCATTATGTTCATTTTAAAAAATCTCAACATTTTCTCCTGATATATCTTAAACAATAATTCTTTGCCTACAATTTCTACGATCACAGAATGTTGGTGCTTTTCTGCGATTGGGTTGAGAGGAGTGATATTCCCCTACGTTTGCTGTAATTTGTGTTGCCTGCGTGTTAGAGAACTGTCCACATACATTTTTCCTTAACTGTACAAGCTTGTCTGCATTTTTCTCAACAGAAAATGCGACCAAGATGTAAATGAATGAGGAGTAATACTAAACTTTCCCTATAACTAGGTATAAATTTACACATGTAGTAAATTTACTCAAATACGAAACTACAGGTATGTCTGAAAATGTGATCTATTATGGACATTCACATTGTTAACTCTAATTCCATGTTAGCGTAAAATATACACCCTAACGCTTACTCACGTGTTAATTTATTCTCTGGAGTATTTGGCACGAACAACGAATGTATAGTCACTCTCAAAAGCAAAGACCCAAGTAAGTAAATCGAATATTTTTAATACATCTACTTTAACGAAATAAATCCGATGTCCCAAAAAATGCTAAGCTGGTTAGTGAACTGTATATATGCAATGACAATGATAATAATGTCTCCAATACATATATTAATAACAATATTACCAATTATGGATTCCAGTAATTTGAATGAAATTTAAAATAAGTAATAAATTTAATAATAAAAGATATTAAGTAATTTGTTCTTTTCCAATCTATATTCCTTCAAAGTTTCAAGCAAAAGCTACATACTTGTAAAATGGGGGTTCCCATTTAAGATTTCAAAGTTGTCGCCCTCCCACTCTGGGGGGCGAGGTGCGGGATCGAGTTCGGCGCCATTAAGTGAGCCCCCTACATTATAACAAATCTTATTAAGATCTTTTTTTGATTTGATGCAGTGTTTTAGAAATATTCAGTTGTCTCAAGATAAAAAGCTCACCCTGTATATAAAACCAAGATACATCACCGTGTAGACATGGCTAAAATTTTTCCACATTTTTTGACTACTCCTTGTAGCTCCAATTTTATTTCAGGTTTAGAAATAATAAAAACTGAAAGTTGGCTTGCCTGATAGCGATAACAATCGAAAGCTGATTACTGGTAATTTTAGTTTAAATCCTCATTCTGCCTGTGACCACGAAATACGACAGTTGATATCGAACTCCTATAACATTTTATGCCACATTATTAAAAATATCCAAAAGTCCACGAACTATTTACTAAAAAAGTATTGATATTACTCCTGATATATTAAATCCTTATTTTACCCATAAAATTGTCAAGAACTTCCTATAAAATTTCCTACGAAGATTCCCGACCAGAATACCATTCCATGCTATTGACCAAGACGGGGGCCCGTCATATCCGAAAATCCAACCGGTACCCAGAGTATTGCTGTCCGTCCGACTTAGAGTATGCCTGCTTGGAAGTCAAGTTAGTATTCCATCAAGTATATCCCATCTAAAAAAGAAAAATAATTAATTAGTTTCATTTCAATATTAACCAGAAATAAGATTTCTATAATTTATGTTCACTATACGTTAATTTGGGGTTAGATTTATATGAACCGCCATTAGTTTTAGTTATTTTTGGAATTTTCAATATTTAAGGATTGTATTCAAAAGTCACTGAGTTGGTCTGTGATAAAATAGTTATTCTTAACAAATATCGATAACCCAGATGATAGTTTTCTATTAAATTTAGTTTCTGTTATTTATGGGTAGATGGCTCTGAATTTGAAATTTATTCTTTTTAATTTGACGTTTCTTTAACCTCATTCATTTAAAGTACCAGGAAAGATTGAATACGTATTTTTGTTTTAAATAAATTGTTTTATATAGTATTTACGATTCCAACATACGTATCTGTAATATAAGAGTCTCAAATGTGGTAAAACAGGATTTTTGGAAAGAAATAAAGAGTTAAGCTTGTTTCGTGTTATAATAATTATTTAAACTATTTTTCAAATTTTATTAATCCAAAAAGGGGCTTTGGGGGCGCGCCCGGTAGGTAAGAAAATTGCCTATTCGTTAGCACAGCGCCTGGATTACTGTTTTGACAGGCGATTTGGTGCTCCTAGAAGAGCGTCCCGTGCTACCTAGCAGGTAGGA
The DNA here is from genome assembly GCA_004143645.1 of Protaetia brevitarsis. Classification (NCBI taxonomy): domain Eukaryota; kingdom Metazoa; phylum Arthropoda; class Insecta; order Coleoptera; family Scarabaeidae; genus Protaetia; species Protaetia brevitarsis. Next base: position 89,286 of record RXPK01002653.1, on the reverse strand, counting down.
GGTCACTTTTCACAATATTCTTTCACTTATCAGAGAGGTCGCTGGATAAAAAAAACTAATATATTATTTTATTTATTTTATTGAAAAAAAAAAATTAAGAAAAAATTGTATACGGACAAGCTAAATAATAAATAAATTGAAAACATAAATTTAATAATAATAATAATAATTAATTGTACTGAACTACATAAAATAAAGGTCTGTTTAGTCGTCATGAGTACCGTATTCTTAACATTAACGGTTCAGCTCCTATGTTCTGTCACTATTGGGTTTTGTGTTATATCCAATACTAGTGACGGAACATAAGAGCTGAATGTAAATGGTATTCAAAATCGTCGCAAGCATATGCATATGTGAAGTTGTAGCATTGGAACGGAACATGCACCTGCAAAAAATACTTATCAACACGTCACCTGGAGAGTATACTATCTTCTCACTTGTTTAAAATAAGAACTGTGGATACAATAAATCGCAAATAATAGTGTATAATATACAGTGGGCAGTCGTGATGTATAAGGACGTTGAGGTGTTGTTTCCATGCATAGTACCAGTTCACGGCGAATTTGAAAACGATCGTATAAAAAATGTAACATTATTACAACTAGATATCTGATCTAGTAACATAAAAATTTACAAAAACTAAATAACTTTTGAAAAATTTTAGATTTAAAGACAAAATTAATATATGTAGGATTAGCTGTTTATAACTCTGCTGATTTGAATTTTCTGGTACAGCTTGTACTAAGAATTGCTTATGAAAGAGATTATCTGCTGACATTGTATCGACATTTGTAAACAAACTTACAAATGTCGATTTGAGTGCAAATTTATTATTGTTTGTAGATTAGATTTTATTTTGAATTAAAGAATAACACTAAATGATAAGAAAAAGATATCTTATTGTTAGTAATTAGTATAACATAACACAAGCTAAAACCATAGACGTAGAATACTACTCAACATACTGACTTATGCGTTAATTGCTTTAACTGGTGGTATTTTTATTGATTTATTTTAACTTTCTTTTAATTTCAGAACGGAAGATGAGTAAATTGTGATATAAGTCTTTGCAGAGTCGTCTACGGGATATCCTTCAGTAATCTCAATATGTAATTGTATTATTTATTAGTTTATGTTATGTGTCCTATATTGTGTCTATTATTTTTGCAGTAATGTAATATTTATTATGTCTCTCAATAAATTAAGTTATTAAGCGAAGTGAAGATGTATTTCATAATTTATCACAGAGACACTATCCTGTACATATTACATACGAACACAATTCACTCTGTAAATGAACTGTAGACACTCCACTCCTTCCAATAATAACCGTAGCTGTCCATTTCGCATGCAAAAGCTATTTTCCGACATGAATTAGAACATTCTTAATGTAAATCTGATAGCAAAATTTATAGACGAGCGCAGCTTAAAGCTATCTAGATCATGTATCTGCGTTAAAGTCCTATCAAAGGTTTACGCTTTTTTTTTGCTCGTGTGCGAAGAACTGCGCAAGGTGGAACATGTTATACTGATTTACGGCAGGAATGTATTTTGTTACATAAATTATTTACAAAAACGCCTTCCTAAGAAGTGATATATGGAGGTGTAAATCTGATTTTGATTTTTCTGCTGAGTTGATAAAACACAGTTTAGAGCCAAATATATATTTCAATATTCTTTTATCCTTTATTCAGATATTTAAATTTCTTTACTACAGGGAGATAAATTTTAGCTCAAATTTTGTTTTCATTCGTATTTAATTTCAGAGTTTTTTGTTTTGTGTCTAAACTGGTTTAAAAGTACGTATGTCTAAAGGGGTTTTAACCCTCCGTGGACACACATGGGTCTGTGGTGTCCGGCCGTTTTCAGAAATTCGCGCATTTCTCGTGTTTCCTATTACTTTCCATTGAGATAACAATAATAAAAATTAATTTTTATCCACAACGCAATGCATGATCTCTTTCTATAGATCTTAAACTACTCTCCTGAATTTTTTCAGATTTTTTAAACAAGTCTGAGTATGGTAAAAAGGTAGGTGCGCAAATTGTAGTGTGTACGGAGGGTTAATATTAGATAATGATTTGTAACGATCATGCTTCTTGAAGCACTGATATCAATTTTGACGAGCAAATGTTGCTGTTGACCATTTGGATAACTGAAATGTCCAGAAAAAGGAATCAGACAACATGTATAAAAAGATAAGTAAGTATTTGCCGCCAAACAACTATTTTATTAATTTTCCGCTAATTGTAAGTAATTGAAAATAATAAATTAATGTATGAAGTAGTTATTATTTTTTTGTAGAAATATTTTTGAGTTACATGTAGACGGTGACATCTAGAAATCTCAAAATTGGTAATCTTAACATTTGTTAAATGTTGCTATAAAACAAACACATGAGTGAACGCAACATCGTAATAAATATAACAAATCCCATTGCTCTGAACTATATAATAAAATAATAAATTAAAAAAATATATAAATAATTGTTTGTTGTTTCATTACCTTTATGTCATTTTTGGATTTTTAAATTCTTTACAAATATAGCTAGAAATACTCTGAAACGTAGTGTATTATACCTTTTTTTTATTATTATATATTGGGGACCAGAAAACCAAAAGAAAAAGCTTCAAAATATTTACGTTTTGGTCAAGAAAACTCAACATTTGCATATTTAAAATCAAATTTGCCCTCTTATTATAAATTAGTATCAGAATTTATCATCAACCACCTAAACAAATAATGCTTTAGGGATGAGGTAACACGAGCTATTTAAGGTGTAACAATTACTGAAGTCCAAAATTGTCATTGCTAAGTGTAAAATAAAAATAATTAATAATCTTTGACAATACTACTTCAAGGCAACAGTAATTAAGAAGAAAGATCTTAGTCCATAACCTAAAAACAAAAAGTAAATTAATAAAATGCCAGGTTGCCCAGCTTGCCGTATAGAGGGGTAAGAGGGGCTATACAGGGTGACATAGAAAAAACTACAATGCACAGCACCACGAAATAGAGGAACGAAAAATAACAAAGAAAAAGTTCCTATACACTAATGTCCGATTGCTTTTTTTCAAGTTATAAACTATTTTTTATATTGTTCTAGCATTTTAGTATTACCTAGGCAATAAAAAACATTTTAAGGTAGGCTGTGATTTCATGAAACAAAACATTTGGTAATGTCAAACCAATATTAGCATAGTGTCCTGAAAATGTTATTTTAAATGATGCGCTATACTTTCGTAGAATACAGGGACATGATCATGTGTTACGGCGAAGCTCGGTGAATTTCTTCTGAAGCTCAACGGATCTATTGAGAGAGATACCAATTAAGGTAAGTTCCTAATGTTAGGACATTTATTGACGTACATAGGCGTCTGGGAGAAGATGGTTGCTTTAAAAAACCAAAATTGGATTCTGGGGTTAACAGAACTTGTTGTATTGTTGTAATTGAAGAAGCTATTTTGCAAATAGTAGAAGACAATTCTTGAATAAGCACCACAAAAATAAGTGCAGTTGTACCGAATGTCAATCGTGAATCTGTTAGCGAAGTCATTTCATTTCCAAAAAATCTATCACCTATTGGAGCAGGATTTCCTACCCCGTTTACAGTATTGCGAGTGATTGTAAAATAAAGGGCAAAACTTTCTGTCATTAATTTTGTTTACCGATGAAGCAGGTTTTAGTCGCGATGGGCATTTGAATATCACAAATATGCATTATTGGAGCGATGAAAACCCTCAACAGAACGTAATACGGAATCACCAGTATGGGTTTTCCATTAATGTGTGGGCAGGTATAATCGACAGTTATCAATTGGTCCATTTCGAATGCCCAGACGATTGACAGGCGAACTCTATCGATTTTTTTTTTTGAAAATGAACTGAATACTTTATTAGAATGTACTACATGCATGACGGCTCGCCAGCTCACTATTCTAGGAGAGTAAGAGAGTTTCTGTAAAGAAAATTTGGAAATGGGTCGATTGGTCGTGGGGATCTATACCATGGCCAGCTCGTAGTCCCGACCTTAATCCCCTCGATTTTTCATTTTGTGGATTTATGAAAAGTGAAGTGTATGCCGCAGAACTAAATAGTGAAGAACAATTATGGAACAGAATTGTGGAGTCTGGTGACAGATTTCGTAATAATGCTAACATATTTCAAAGATGCCGTCAGTCATTAACACAAAGATTGGAAATGTGTATTCAAGAACAAGGTCACCAATTTGAACACCTATGCAGAACTAATGTGTATTTTATATTTTTGAATGTTGTTTTGTTTAATAAATGCCTTTTAACTTCAACAGTTTGTAACTTGAAAACAAAAAGCAATCGGACATTAGTGTATAGGAACTTTTTTTGTTATTTCTTGGTCCTCTATCACATATTGCTATGTATTGTAGTACTGAACTACTGAAGATGAACTACAAAAAATAATTATATAAAGTAAGGTAAAGTCAGGTAAGTGTGTAACCGGGGCAAGTGTGTAGATTGGCTACATTTATTTTTAAAATTACAATAAGGATGTCCTCTGTTATATTACTAATGTACTAAACTTCATACTAGTTTTACAAATAAAAATTCACTCTGCTAACGTGTAATAACTTAGATATCTTGTAAATTTATCATACCTTATTAAAAAGGCATCAATATAGTATTACACACTTGGCCGAACTAAAGGATGATGCTATTAATATATAAAATGCGGAACGTTTACACGCTTGCCCCATTTTGCTGGGAAAGTGTGTAGTATTGACACTTCAAAATTTCTTTTTTTTTCTAGTAAACCGTTGATAATTATAAAAGGCCTATCTATTGAAGGCTTACAACTGGGCATATATTACGTACTTCTATGTGTAAAATTTATCAAAATGGTTTATTATGTGAGCAGTGTTAGATTTTCTTCACACTCTGCAATTTTTACTATACACTTAACTGACTTTACCTTATCTATTTGTTCGGTACACATAACGCGCAGACGTAAAAGAATCTTTGTTATCAGCACCGGCGCAGCTGAAATGAGCCCAATTTCCACACATCAAACACATTATCCATCCCTCAATTGACTCAAAGTAACCATCCTTACAATATAAATAGGGGGTGTTATCCGTTTCATCCTCGCTGCCTGAAGATGAGAAAACGACCCTCTTGGTAGATTTCCGCAAGACGGGCTACCGTATGGGCATCAATTTTTTAAAAGTCGCCGAAATTTTTTTGATAAATCATTGAAACAAATTCCTGTATAATGAAACAATTACAAGAAATTAGGAGTAAAAGAAAAAGAATGAATAGATATAAGCGATAATATTACCCAGGAAAAAGGAAAGGAAATTGAAAGCAAAGCTTGAAAAAAAAAAATGCAAAATATTCAACCTAACGCAGCAAGCAATAAAAAAAAATCTAAGAAAATAATGTAATTGATTTTCTTCTAACATCGACTAAAATACCTATTTAAGAAGTTTGATATAAATGTTAAATGCTCCGAAAATGAACCAACGATAAGCGCGTTTTGCTGCAGCGTAAAAGACACGGTGAGTCTTTGGAAAGACAAATTTTATTCAGCAATAAACGCGAAGAAACGAGATAAAGTACTGTAACGGTGCAAAAATAATAAAACGGCAAGAATAACCAATTCATCAAAGTAAATGTGAACTAATTTAGGAACATATTCTCTACCAACTGCAGTCACTTTCAATTGCGTGGTGTATATTAAGTATACAGGTATAGTATTAAATTGTGGAATTACAAATAACTATTCGTCTAACGACCTTACTAGTCTTTTAATCAAGATACACATTCTCCCTTGACGTTTTTGGTTTTTATCACTTACAGTCTTGTAAATGTGTATACGTGGTACCAGCTTTACTTTCTTATTTTCTTTTTAGATAAGCAAATATTCTGTTTTTCAAAAACTTTTTTTCTTTTAGTTCAAGGGATCCTTTCTATCAGTGTGGTAGATATTTGTAACTACTATTTTAGCTAAAAGTAAGTGGTACACGCGATGTGCTTTGAAAATCCTGTTGTAATGGGTTATTCTAAATAAATAAAATACATATATCTTCAGTTTATGGAAATTTTAATACTTCCAAGCGGACATTCATTAAATCATTCATGTGTATACTCTCGTTAGTATGCGGATGTTGTGCTCGCTTGAGCATGCAGCACTAATATAAATTAAATTTACATATATACAGAGCGATCGGAGAGATACTTTCAGATTACTTGGAAAAGATGTTAGTGGAGCAAACATGAACAAAATAGCCTGAAAATACCAGAGGTGACTGAGGCTGCAGAGAAAGATATATTTATGATTCTTTTTTTTTAAAGTTGCATTTTTTTTAAAGCGTGCTGAAACATTCTAATGTTACTTCTAAAGTTTTCTATTAAGAACTTTAAATACAAAATATTTTAAACATCTGAATATCAAACGGTAATTTTTAATAGAAGAAAGCATGGTTCAATTACTCATTCCGTCTGCTTTAGCTATAAGGATCTAGGTTGTCTCGAAGTTGATCAAACAGTTCTTATTTGTTGAAACAGGAATTCCGGTGTTTCAGAGAAAGGCTGATCATTCTCAAGATTCTTGGGCAGTACCAGATGTGCCGCACTGTTTCCTCATCTTCTAAATGGCCATTATCATCTGAGAATCTGCACACATTCAAATAACATAGATTGGGCCTGAAAACTTCTTGTGTGTTATCCCAAGCTATAATATGCTCTACTCTTAGATTACGACAATGGGAGTACACCTGCGCCACATCCTGCTTCGATTTCGAACTGTCCAGATGTATCATTGTGTTGTATTTGTTGCACATCCATTCCCCTCCCTTTGTAAGGGGGTAGTGCAGAATAAGTCGATCGTGTGTCGATTACAGAGTTCGTCTAATGACACTCCCAGCATGTTGTCGCAAACGATAGTTTCCAAGATAGGAGAAGCGGAAAAATTTCTACAGCGATTAGATACGTTCGTGTGTATTCGTCTCAAGAGTGGGGACTCGTGTTGCTTACCGATTTTCCAAGATCCGATAAATACGAGTATATCTAACTGTTGTAGAAAAGTTCTCGCTCCCTCCATCTTGCCCATCGCTACTTTCCAGTAACCTGTTTCGCTTTAGAGTCATACTAGAATGTATGCTATGTATCAAAGGCGGAATGTAGTTAATCTGGGTCCCATTTCCATAACAATATGCAAAGATGGAAGATTGTGAATAGTTGCTAACACCAATGATTCACACAGAGGTAGTGTTTTCGTAATCGACGTGCTTGCAATTCTTTGTATTTTGCTGAAAACTTTGTTGAGGCATTGGTTTGTAGCGCCTTTTGTGGCAATGTTATCGTTTTATCGATAATAGCTAGACATACTTTTGCTTTCGCTTTAAGCCAATGAACTAGATTTGGAGGTAACTAAAACAAAATTTTCCCTACACTCCTGCCTTGTAAGAAACGTTTTCCAAGTATGAATTTAAGAGACTAATGTCTTGTTAAACAGGATGTTTAGACATTTTACATTAGCTGCAAATACCAGTTAAACCTTAGATACCAAATAGTACCAATTTTTTCCCCTTTCCTATAAATAGTATTAACATGGTTATATTCAGGTTAGCCCAGGTTCACTTTGCTACAGTAGCTATAAATTGCGTCATTCGTTTGTTGGAAGGTTACCGAGTTTTTCCTCTTACCTGATCCTTTAAAAGTGTGTTGATGTTATTTACGTAGACCTGCACATCTGCTGCAAGCACCTCAGTGATGGAGTAGTCATGTAGAAGTAATGACCAATGCAGTTGTGGTAAAGTCATTACAGTAGCAACGAATACTGTGAAAGCAATGAATTATTTTTATTACAATGACTGAAGAAGCGGAGGTTTTAGCATGGAATAAGCACGAAGGCGTTTGCCAAATCAAGTAGGAGGATCGATAGCATTTTGCCACCAAATAAGATCGTTACTATAAATACGTATGGTATGTATTATGTAACTCCTTTAGTACTTTTCTAAAAATGTACATATAGTGGGTGTAGTTTCATGACAAACCGTAATTGATTGTAAACAGTGCCCGCTTGTGAGTTTTTGTACAAGGGAGAGGCTAATTGTATATTGAAAATGTAACCTCGGTTTCTAATATAAATCATCTCTGAAATCATAGCTGTTAATTAGAAAGTCAAAAACTTCATTTAATTTGGTTTTATGTAATTTAACCGTAAATACTGCACGCGATGTAAAATTTCTTCTTGTATTAGAGCTGGTTGGTAAACCACTGCTGCATATTGTATTTAACATGTTAGTTCGTTTGATTGGTTTTGAAAACAATGCAGTAAATAAACTTAAATTGCAAAAGAAAATTCTAAATTCTTTGTTTATATTACAAGCAAGTTACTCAAAACTAAATTTAAAGCATGATCATGACAATGTACAAAAAGAGCTTGTGGTACAGTTGTTTTTATTTTGCCATAACACATGCACCATCATATGTTTGAGCGACAATTTTTTTTAAATCGTATTTTTTCCGCAGTTATTTAAAAAAGGTTAAATAAATCTTCAACTGTTTAATCAGATAATACATCAAAAGAACCCAAAAATATTTCAATAACTTCACCGCTTTTGACATAATGTAATGTGATTGATAATTGAGACTTGCAAGAAGTGTCTCTGGTTTCATCCATTTGCCAAGAAAAACCAATTTTTTTTTAATTTCTGCACTTATTTTTATTTATTTATTTTGATATAAAAGAAATACAATCTATTAAATCATTTTGTATGGATTTAAGTTCTTAGATCTTAAGTCATTAGTACTAGGAGCCGCACGGGCAGTTGTGTGCCAACGTTTTACGACCGATAACGCACGATAACATGCCGATGTCATCTCGGAGGCGAGCTTCCGACCATACGTATTCACCGTAGGTATAAAGTGCACATGTACTTACGGGGACGCAATGATTTCAGCGACGGCATTAACTATCGGCGCGGAGCCAAATTTATGACTAGCCTCCTCGTTTGTTATTATAGTGCATGCAGTAAAATTTCGTGCATTATTGAAAATTTGTTTGGATTTTTAAATGAAGTAATGAATTATATGATTAAATATTATTTTAATACATAATAAACGCTATTTATTTTATTAAAAATAATAGGGGAGGCTTAGCCAGTACATATTATACTTTTGTTAGTTAACGAAAGTCTGTGAACAGGCAATTGAGTACATTACACTATTTTGTAATATTTTTTTTTCTGTGTTTGTACAGAAAAACGCTTATCTCGAGAATATAAAGTGATACAATAGTTAGCAACTGTAACTTAATAAAGATATTTTTACATGACCAGCGTGCCATAACTTCCACAATTTAGGTACTTGAAGAACTCTTTTTTTTTTTGGAAAAGAAGAATTCTCTCCAAAAACTGTACTGCAACCTCAAACTATGATTCTATACCTTAATCTTGATCCAATCTCAACTATATAAGGTAATTTTAGGATTTGTATACTGATGATATTTTTTAAGAGCCGACGCTTAAAGATGGATCTATTTATGCCGGAAATTATATGATCAGTTTGTTGTATTCAGTTCAAATCATTAGAAAAAACAATGTGGAGGAGTTGCTGGAAATACACCGTAATTTGTTTTTGAAGTATTTAAAAAAAAAGTTTATTATCTACGAACCAATAATTAAGGCAGCTTAGAACACTATTTAATACATTCCCAATAATATTTCTATTATCGCTCACAAAAACAGCAGTGTCATCTATATAGATGGTCAGAAAATGCTTCTCAATGGAAGTAGATATATCATTTATAAATAAAGTGAACAGCAAAGGTGATAATATTCCCCCCTGTAGTGCTCCCACTGTACTAATAGTGAGTAAATTAGAGCAAAATACTTCCTTGCTATGGCGCAGATTCTGATAAGGTGTCTTCTATTAGACAAGTAAGAGGCGAATCACCGGTATGTTCTCGCACTCCAAATAATTCCAACTTATCCAATAAAATACTATGTTGAACACAGTCAAATGCTCTGCTTAACCCACATCGACCGGCACTTTCCTTTTTTGTATTTCTGGAATGACGTAAGTATACATAGATAAAGTAGCTGTTACGGTTGATTTACCGTGTCTAAATCCATGCTGATTATATCTGAAATTATATTACATATTTGCAAAAAATAATTCAATCGTTCTAACATAGCATATTCGAAAAGTTTACTGGGACAAGAAGTAATTGAGATTGGTCTATAACTTGCCATGTAATTGATATTACACCGAAACTATAATTCCCTTTTTAAGTAAGTTGGAAATACACCCTTGTGAATGAATTGTTAATGATTCATGTAATAGGTACTATTATTAACTTACGGTCTTTAAAGATTTCTGTGCATAAATTATCAAGGCACGTAACACTCCTACTGTTCAACTTAAATAATGAACATTTCAGGCTCAGTGAACGCATGTAAAAACATACATTTAGGATTTCGTGGTATGTGATTATTCCGCTAGTGGCCTGTTTGGAATATTAAATATAATATGAAAATAATTATCAAAGCCATTTGCAAGTAGTGGTGCAAGAAGCAATAATCGATACGTAGCTATACGATTACATCCATTATAAAACACTTTTATTACGCGCAGCTTCTTGAAGCATAGACTTTACCATGGGAAAACACTATGTAGCATAAAACGCACCTTCAATACAGAAACGTCAAAATAGGATGAAATGTATTTTTTAAAATCGGTGTCATTGCGGTACTTTACAAAGTATAAAACTGAATTGTATTTTCGTTTAAGAATTTCGTCACGAAGCCACTTACCTACAATGATTTTAGAAGAAATTCGTGGATTTTTATTTTCAATCGAATGCTGAACTACCTAAGAAAAGATGTAACACCTAAACATGCATCTTAACCATTATTTTAAAAAGAAATCTATAAGTACTTATTTCCTAGCGCATATTTTGGCATCCTAAGTACCAAGAACTAAAGATGAATGTAAGACTGAGAATATCGATTTTACCCCATTAAGACTATCAATACCGAATAGTGAAGGTAAACGTGTTCCCGGTTTAATAAATTATTAAAAAGAAATCTCATGTGCATGGTTTCGTATTTAGACAGGTTCAGTGCAGTGACATTTTTCACTAGTTTAAGGTTTTATGTTTTAATACTACGCCCAGTATTATTATGTATTGTGCCACACTCGATGTTTCAAGTCTTTCACAGGGATAATGTATTTGTGATGTGTTCCTCGATATCGGATATCTTGCGTGTTTTGAGGCAATTATTGAATAAGATTAGAGATTAAGAGGCAATACAAAAGAAAAGACAAAAGAACAGGTAAGTTTTATTTGTTCCTTCACGTTCCATCTGATGGTTTCATGAATTGGCAAATGTGCATACCCGCTTCAAGTACTGAGTGGGTCTCGACTCACGCGTAGTAGGTAGGCAATGCAACAAGGTTATATATATATAGTTATGATCCGTACTGCACAATTCTTCTAATATCTAATATTCTGATTCTTATTTCATTGTGCACTTAACACTTTTTTTTGCGGGGGAATATATTTGTAAATATTTGAAACCGTCCATTTTATTGTCGAAACTAAGACGTTCTAAGCATTAGTGTTCGAATAATTTTCATCCATGTTTGAAACCACTCCAGGAAGAATTTTAAAGACGTACTTGGAGATAATGGGGATAAGAGGCGCCAGTGCTGAACCTATTGTGAGATGAAAGTGGCATAAATATCTGTTATTATATTTGCATTATATCGTGCGGAAATATTAACGAGCAAACACGAATAAGGTTCACAGGGATGTTTTCAGACAACAATAATTATGCAGAAGAAGCAAATGTTGTCCACCTATGTTGAACACATAACAAAAGAAATTGTTCTGGCACCAGATCGTTTTGCCTCAATGGTAGTGCTGTTTTTTTGAATGGATATTCTTTTAATGAGGGTTGTCATTATCTGAATGCGAGAGCGCCATATAGCCCTGTATTGTATTCACAATACATAACCCTGTTGCGCTTACTACATCTGCTTATATAAATATGTACAAGTAGGCAAGTAAGACAAGAGTAGGTATAGTTATTTATCAGTCGACACTGGAAATATCGTTCATTCGTTTAAAAAAAAGTAGTTGTAACTATGTAACCGTAACTATAACTAGTTGGTGGTAGCTATGAGTGCATCTAGCTTATCAAAAGACATAAGTTTTAGTTGTAAACTCTAACTAAAACTACTTTAGTTGTTGTTAAATTTAGACTTAAATGTTGCCTTAATCCTATAAGTATTTCGTTTAGCACTTTTTATTTTTCCATTCCTTTGACGATTAATGACTACGTCAATGTTTAACTTTTAAAACCACAAAAAAATTGAATTAGCTTTTTCTTTTCTCTCAGTTCATACATCTGCTGGAACAGTTTGCTGCTGACCACAGCATCGATCATATGTTTGTTGGAATCATACAAATAGAATGGGGAAGGCGAGCTTCAAGATGCGCGATAGTTCTAATTTTAAGGGCAGCCATTTTGCAAGTCGATGATAGCAGCAAAATTTAATTTGAATAGGTATATTTAAGCAAGAAAAACAGTCACATATGTACTTGATTCATTCTTTATGTACAGCAGAACTTATCATACATACATATTTTTGTACTCATTTTAAGAAAAACGATTGGGAAAAAAACATCTAAATAAATGTAAACATGCCTACAACGATATACGTACTGCTGTGTACTGAAAGTACAAAAGAAAATGCAAAATGAATTTAAAAAAATAAAAATTAAATTAACTAGCTCAAAGAAAACAAAATCAAAGGCCGCAAAAGAACAATTAAACTCAGGGTTACCCTCGCAATTAAAACTTGAATTTAATCATGAAAAGTAAATTGTAGGTGAAAGAAAACTGACTTTCTTTAATTACTCCAAAAATTGAGAAGGTTTAAACAAAACTAAAAGAACAGAAATTAGAATGACGTTAATAATCAGAAATTTTATTTAAAAAAAATGTTAATTACAATTACGCAGGAAAAATAAAACCTTGGACAAAAGGTCCTGGTCGAAATCAAAACCTGCATTAGACTCTAATATTTACAAAAGGACAATGCAAATCCTTCAACAAACAAAAAGAAAAACAGTTCAGGAAGATAATCCTTATTACAACAAAAATCCACGTGGTTTCAAAAATTAATACAAACTAAATTAAACGTGGAGAAAACAAGTGAACTAAAAATAGAAAAACTTATTTACAAGCACAATGCTTCTATTCACCTTACCCGAGGTGATTAAAAATAAATACAAAACAGCAAAATGTAAGAAAAACGAAAAATTAACTCTTTAAACTTAAATACATCTTCCTGCACGTAAAATAATAAAAGATCTGATATCTAATTTGTGTACACATAAATATAATACCAATTATTATAAAATGAGTTCTTTGATGGATGAGATAAATTCAAAATCAACGCAACAAAACTTAAAATCAAAATGAAATACCAAAATGGCAGCTAACAATATAAATTTACATGTACTTACTCGGCATCTCGTCAAGGAACTGCCCTTTGAAGGTGAAACAGTCCCATATATATATCAAAACCTGCGTGCACTGCACCTAACGCACAAAGATCATAGAAAACAACTACAAGAATAGACATGAGCTAACCTGAACAAATAAAAATATATTAAAGAGTGAAAACAATTTTAACAACTGGACATTTAAATAAATAATTAACCAATCAATTCATTAACTAAATCTTATTTAAAAATAAACAATTAAATTCTGAGATCATTTTCTCAAAACATTGAGAAAAACAGATCGTAATAAAATATGATCACTGAATTTACAAAAATCCGGGGTGCCAGGCCACAGCAGTATATACAAAATTCAAATGTAGAGTCCGTTGCAATAGAGAAAGGTACATATCGTCACCAAAACCTGCGCGAAGCCTGACGTCAATTACGCGCCGCTGTCGGCTAGCAACGAGGAATGGGCTACCAATATTCGTTCATTGCGCATGCAATGTAATGTACCAATTTCTATTGCAACGGACTCTACCTATTTGGTTGGAAATTAATCTAATTTATTAGAAAATATTTAAATTTACCTGTAGATGTGATTGTCTTCACAAATGCAATTTTTTGATGTTTAGCACTATTACCTGAACCTGTAGTTGTAGAGTTTTCAAGTTGCTTCAAAGTTGTTTTTCCTGTGCTTGGTAAAGCAGATGATAGAATAAAAAGCAAAGCAAAAAAAGGTGCAAGTGAAATAAATGATACATTTTCCCATGAGCAAAAAGTAGTATGAATATGCTTAACACTTATATCGATAAACTCTATAATAAAAATTGTTGCAGTATTATGTATTGGACAAACAATAACTAAAACAAAATTTTCTTTCTGAAGGACGTTCACACGTGTTCATGTTCTAATAATTGAAGGCCCAATGCAAAATGTGCCTAAGTCACATTCTCGTTGAAACTAGCATAGCAGCAATATCTTCTTTGGATTTGTTGAACAGATTGATTTTTGTAAGTTCAGTTTTTTACATCATGAAGTTACGGATATCACTGAGATTTCAGTGCAAGATGTTTGGATTTGATTATCTCAAACCTATCAAAATGTGACTTAGGCACTTTTTGCATTGGGCCCTTCAATACAACCACCAAATTCTCCGATGTATGTATGTATAATAATTATAAGACTGGTATCTTTGCTATCGCTAGATTATAAGAAAAAAAATCAGCTGGTTGTACTCCAGCCATTTTTAATATTGTCTGGAGGTCTGCTTTTATAATAAAATCTTGTTTGAAATTTTTCGAGAAAATGAATTTGTTTTTCAACAAAGTAGAAACACTTGAATCCTTATCCAAGACGTCCAATCGTTGTTCTATGATTAACTTCGGAGAAAACTAGTATTTTCATTGTTAAATATATAAATTACCAAAAACGTATACATTTTGATGAGTGAAGCACTGAAATAAGTACTTCCTAATTAGTTCGTTGTTGTTAGTTGTAATTTATGTACTACAGAAAACTAAATGAATTGTCGTAAGAAACATCGTTTTTTTAATTGATCATTCCATTTAATTATTACTGTTTTCACCTAAAGAATGCTAATTATGTGCCGAACCCAGTCGGGAAAAGCTAATTTGAATCTAGTAAATAAATTAAAATTTTCGAACTAAGTAAGATGTATTGACTTCAACTCAGCATATCATACAATTTTGTCAATTTATCATATCTTTACGTATGAAAAAAAAAAAGAACGCGTCTAGATTTAAACCTTCAAGCATTTAGCACTTTGGGACTGCACAATACATCTCATAAAATGTTTGCAAAGCTTTACAGCTTGTAGCTGCAACATATAGTATGAAAAATGTTAACAATTACACAATATTGACCGGTGCTCATAAATCGGGGCTGGGTCTTGGGTTTGTTTAAATGTAAAGTTGGTATTAGTGGGTGCCAGCCGTGACCAACGGCAAGGAGGTCGGAAACAACAATAATCAAAATAAAACACTAGTATAACAATAACAAATTCAATAATAACAAGCAAAATGTTGGGTACATATAAGTTAAAAGTGTGATAGTGATTGATAAATAGGTTAATAACAAGACAATAAAAGAAAGAATAGCTACTAATGAATTCAGTAAACTAATATTAAATTAATGACACTGTGATAATTAAGTAAATAATGAACTGGTGAATAAGTTAATAAACTTGAGACATCAGATTAGATTACCTGAATTGTGTCTATAATGAACACTATTTTATATTAAATCGAAACATTGTATATTAAATCGAAATAAGGCGGACAGCTGATTAAACCAAAATAAGTCAACGAGTACATTGTATGCGTTAAATAGCAAAACTCCAATAGGTAACTAATAATACTCCAGTTTGACATATGAATCTATTATCATATAGCTACATTTGAGAAATTATTGGATTGGTAAATCTATCTGATGTGGTAAGTAACCTTATTGCTCTAGGTAAAAAAATATCCACCAACAGCTGTAGTTGAGTTTACATATACAAATTAATGGTAATAATGTTATATGAATGACATGTGAAATATAAGAAATTTCCCAATCTCAACAAGAGCAATACGGTGGTAGAAGACAAGCGATTTAAAGTAATGAAGTTAATTTAGAAATTGCAGGTGAACAAAAAGTTAAGCTGAGTTTAATAATCAAGTGACTTACATACTTACATACTCGTTCTTCAGATTCGATGTATGATACGGAAGATCCAAGACATTCCGAATAGTGTTCGGAGTTGTTCCATAGGTTAGGTAATCCACCCAGATATTATTACTCTAATCTGGTATTCAGAAGGTAAATGTCCAAGTTAAGATGTTTTTAATCTTTCAGTGCCCATCTCTTTCTTTTTTTTTAGAGTGGAATTGCACTTCGGTTGCCCCAAGTTGTAACTTTTTGATGTTTTGCAGGCAATTAGCTATGCCCCACTAATTAGCCTGGTTAGGTACTTGATTCAAGTGTTTAAAATTATTTTCTATTCCAGAAAATAAGAATATAAATGAAAATAAAAAAAAAAAACATAAAAATCGAAATATAATGTTACCATATGCTTTTTTTTATTTTTAAAATATTAGATAAATAAGATGTAAAATGCTAAATTTCAAATAAAAATGTGATTGAATATAATGAATGTTAATTAGTTGATAAGATTATCTAAGGTAAAAATTATTAATAGTTAAATGATATAAAGTAACCTTACCTAGATGTTATAAGCTTCAATATCAGGAAGGAAGTGAATTCTAAAATGTCAGGCAACCTAGAATGCCATTCTGGCTCTTTTTTTTATAAGCACTATTTACACTTCCTATCAAAAGAAAGAAGGTAAACGTGAAAACCCAAACAGGAATGAATTATTACTAAAATTTCTAGCCCATGCAGCACATATTTAAAGGTAAAGATGGAAATTTCAAGGATATCATGCCAAAGTTAAAAGCTTTCATACTCTCAGGATTATCTCTCTGCAGTATTTATTTACTACATACCTAAAATTCAAATTTCTATCACGTGACTTCCTTATTAGTTTCATCTTTTGAAAATTTTACGGTTGATTCTCTTTTTTTCCTTTTGAATAATAAAGTTGGTCCGAATGCATTTAGAATCTTGTCTGAGATAATTTAATAACACCCTTAAGATTTTTCGATGAATAATGCATAGCATAGTAATTAGTATTCGAGTATAATAAGTAACTAGCATTCCTTGGTTACTTCTTCTTGATTCGCGCTCCTTCTTTCTACAAAGGGAATTTTTATATCTACTCCTTAGAACTAGGTACCTACTGAGAAGAATTACATGTGAGTTGAGCTGCATTAAGAATTCTTTCCATTAAAATCCTTCGTGTTCCTAAACTCGTTAAATAATTTATACCTGGAATATAATTAATGATGTAAAGGAATTCTTTAATCTGTTGTTGGCTCCTCCGCCTTCTAAAACCTGTACCGTGCCAGTCTACCATCTTTGCGTTAGCACATGAATTACATGCCGTCATTGTTATTACGGGACACTATCATCGTTAAAACAAGTTTAAACGACGTTCGTGAAAGAGTTGATTGCGTAAGCGCTGCTTCCAGAAAGTGTAACTTAAAGGAGAACCCGAGCCCAGTAAACTGCGTCTTCTCTCGAACGCGGCGAGGGACCGGAATTTATGAAGTTAACATCGAATAGGGGTATCGCATCATAAAATTGCCGTTAATTTGACTGCGGAATGTGGGTAACTGGAGGAGCACCGATCACAAACAAGTGGTTCCTTTATATTTTACAGCCTGTTATTTTATGGAATGCCTTCTGGAGAAGAATAAAATCGGAAATGATATGGCTGCGCTATAACCGATCAGTTGTTACTACCTACAAAATCGTGGGTAGAATTGTAAATTCGGTGGAAGCCTTGTAAAAATCGGTTCTCGATTAAACCTGAAAACGTACAAAACGGAAAAATAGTGGGGAATCGTTTAGAATTGAAATGAAAATATAATTAAAACCAAGGATAAATTATTTATTTTGTTTAGACTTTATCAAGCTAAAAATACGTTTAATTATTAAGCATCATCGGAATAAATAATAAAATTTTATACTCTATACGTTGATGACATCCTTGTGGTTTGGTCATGTGACATAACAAAGTCGAAAGAAAGTCAGAAACGAAAAGGATCGTTTTTTCGAGACGGGAAGAATTTAAATAAAATGATCGAAGTGGCTTGCACTCCAAGCGGCGATCCACACAAAACTAACAGCGGTAATGGCTGAATGATAGTGGTATGTGGGGGTATACTCGGGGCAGCATTTAGGTTGGGCACAGGTGCGGCTCTAGCCACGGCATTTACAAAATATTTTTTTCTCGTTAATGCTTACAGATAGACCCCCTGTGCATTAAGACTTTTTGATTGTATATGATTACAGCTGCTACATATTATTATATTTACCTCTATTTCTGATACATCCTGTATAGACGTATGTTAATAGGTATATATAAGTCTCTACCCAGACAAAAAAAATATTGGTTATTTCTCCCGTTATTTATCGGCACAATATCAACTTTGGTGATAAATAACGACAAAACACGACTTTTAGTGAGACATTAAAAAACCCCCCGCGAGTTCCCACTTCAATCACAATACACAGGGGTCTCAAGTGAAGGGAACTAATTATTTTTTTTCATTAAATCGATAACTTATTTTTTTTTACATTTTTTTCCATGATCTACAATTGATCAAGAGTCGATTTACATAATGATTAATAATTAACGTATTATACAAGAAACTACAAAAATAGAGCAATTTAGCGGAGTTCAGATCGGCATGTGTTCGGCAATAAAATTCAAATATTCGCAAATATTAATAAATAATAAGTTATAATTTAAAAAAACTAGATTGAATACTAAATTTATTTAAATATTTATACCACCGATCAACAAATATAGTTTCAAAATATTCGTCGGGAAAAAAGCGTTAGGTGCTCAATGAAACAAAAATCAGAATACTACATATTACTAACATAGTGTACATTGAATTTAACTTACCCTGTGCATATTCAAATCACAAAGATATGGTTTTACTATTAAAAGCAACCTAAGTCGTTAGGTTAAAACTATTGAAAGGGGAAATATAACTTCTAAGGAAATTGTTTTTTTTTTGTGAGCTTCCATTTAGGTCGGTCTGTGAGTAAATGCGTGCACCGTTTCAAGAAATTGAAGGAGCACAATTACTTAATATTACAGCAATTTCTGCAAAATATTCTAAGTCGTTTACCCACCACAAAGCTAATGAGAATAATGACGCAAAAGCTACTAGGTCAAAACCTTCGTTAAACGCGCCGGAACGAGCACTAAATGTTTCTTTAATAACTTTGTAAACTTGTACATTTAGAACGATGCGATGTATGTACAGCGGATCAACTGGTACCTTCGCTAATTACTATCCACTGTATTTAGATAGCAAATATGAATATTCATATTTATACAATTATATTCAGTGTATGTTTTACCTAAATCGTTAATTAAGTCTCTTTTTGACTACACAATTGAATTAATTCCTGTAACTTTTTTGGATATATTTCTGTCCCAAACCGAAAAGAAGAAATAATTATATATTTAGAAATAAAAACTATCAAAAATGTCATGATTTTTCATAATCTTATAAGTCAGGAACGATTGCAGACTCTAGTAAGCGTTTTTGGGCTTTTTTAACTTGAGTTAATAAAACCTATTAACCTAGATGAACTTTGCAAAAAACAAAACACTTTTGAAATTTGTTATGAAATTACAACTATAAATTATTAATAATTATTAAGGACCACAATGACACTAAAAACTTTATAGGTATAATCCAAAAGACGATACATCGAATTGTCTTGATAGCGAGATCATAGTTGCTTTTGTAGTAAGTTCATTGCAATAACTTCATAAGCATAAGCGTAAGGTTCTGGCCGCTGTTGCTAGATTCGTATCCTAGCTGAATAATCGTCAATCTACGTCAAGTTGCGCGGTATTTGATTGACCACCGGAGGCTTGACCAATGCATGTTTTCATTGCCGTTTGTGTTACCTACAGGACAAGAAGCCACACACTCAATATATTTTATATGTAATATTTATGGATCAATCAAATATGTTGAAATAAAAGTTTGAAGATAGTGACATTAGATGGATTTTTTTTAAATTTTAATACATTTTTAGATAACCATTTATAACTTTCGTTACTTAGCATTTCGATGGATTTACAATTTTATCATCTTTTTCAAAAATACTTTTGATGATGATGTGATACCACGGCAAAAAAGCATGCTGTTTTCTTATTTTAAATTGTTGATAACACCGTTATTCTTTAAGGTAGGCAAAGCACGCCGTAGATGGCAACAGCACTTGGGGCAGCAGCCGATCATACTTTGTAATGTTATTGTATAGTCGCCTGCTACTGCCGGAAGTGCTGTTGTTTTGTGCCGCGTGCTTCGGAGGAGTATCTTGATAGTATCTTTATAACAATAATAATAGTGACTAATAGGACCTCAGCTCATCGCTTACTCCATAAAAATACACAGTTTCAAATAATTACAAATATGGTTTAAGGATACTCGTCGGCAAAAAAGCGTTTGTGCAAAATGAAATAAAAATCAGAATATTAGGTATGATTAACATAGTGTACATTGAATTTAACTTACCCTGTGCATATCCAAATCACAAAAATTGAACTCACCCTGTATATATTAAAATTATAAAGATATCACATTACTATTAAAAACACCCTAAGTTGGTAAGTTTAAGCTATTGAACGAATAAAAATATAACTTCCAAGGAAGGTTTGACAAAAAAGCAGGAACTTGGCTTAACCTTATCTTGACGTTTGTAGTAAACGTGTTTAAATACACATGTAAAATATTTCTTGATATGATTTTCTTGGCCAACATTTTTTAGGAGTAGTAAATAAAATCGTGAGTTAGTGGCCCCAAATTATCTTTAATTTCAGTAAATCATTTCTATTTCTTTCTTGCCTGACGTTTCGACCACTTCAGTCTTTTTCAAAGGTCAAGTACAATTTTTAATATAACATTCATAAATACTATATTACAATGCAAAACTCTTTACTTTACCTCTTATTCTATAGTTAACTTAAACAGTTCACATTTTTCAATTAACCAAATGGTTTAATTTTCATCATACATAATTATTTAGTAATCAGTTAGACTTTTTTAAAAAAGATTATTAAAACCAACACATAGGACTGACACAAACATTTTAAAACACAGTTGTTAACAAATTAAAATGCATTTACCCAAAAATATGACATCTGTATCGATGGTCTTTAAACAATGTGTTTTTATATTTTTAGATGAAAGAAAGACTCTTTGAAACATCCTTGACCAATATATGAATATGCAGTATTAACTACTTACATTTGAATGATAAAATTTTATTTAGATAGTTTAATTCATTAAGAGGTTCTAATTAATTTCTGTTTAACAACAAGGAAAAATAGGTTCGTTAAATATTTCTTCCCTACAGCTCTGCTCAAACGTAAATAAATAAATTCGAATCCGGAATCAAATCATGAGAAAAACTTTGGGATGATAAACTGCTTTCTTGACATTCAAGTTCTCCACAGTTACCACTTGCGCTTTGAATTAATAACATTTAAAGAAACGCTCGAAAAGGTTGCAGTTCTCATGATAATATGCTGATTACCAAACGCTTTTTGCAAAAACACTTGTACCATCTTTGCTGAATAAGCAGGAGGATTGTTATTACATTTTCACAATTGCTGAGACACCATGTGAATTTACCCTTGTGTATAATATCTAAGACCGTTCATACAGTTTAAGATGGCCTATTTTGAAAAGCAGATGTAAAACGGCGAACTACTTCTTGAGCACCTCTGCTCGAATTTAGTTGTGTGTCATTTGATAACTTTTCTCCTCCTCTTCACATGTCTAAATTAACATTGCAGCGGAAAGAATTTATAATAAAACACTAGGAAAAAAAACAAAATGAAATAACCAAAAAGAATTAAATGAAAAAGATGTAAATAAAAGTCTGAGAAAGAATAACTGATAGCAGCGTATTGCCGCTTGCAGTTTGTTTGGAAGACTGCGTCGAGGAGGGAAGGGGGGTAAGTGTGGTCCTCGATTCTCACTGCGATATGTGTGTCAATTAATGGCAATGTTCACGGGCCGATATAGTATACGAATTTTCCGTATAATGCAGCAGGTTGAGCACTATCAGTTATGATTCTTGGTGAGGAGAAACGCAGCGTATGCTAATATCGGCTGATTGTTAGACACACTTTTAATTTAATTTATTTATTATTTATTACATTTAATTTAACACGCATTTAGTGGTTTACAATTATTGTGATCTTAAATAGACATATATTGTAGTAATAGATCGGCAATTATACAATTTATTTTTGCGAAATAATGAGATTCCCATCTTTAATTTTCATTCATTTAAACCTTACCAAAGCGGTTAATGTTTTTTTTTTTGTCTTGGAGGCACAATTTATCCCAAACATGGGATAAATGGTTGGATTTATTTACACACCATCTTCATGACTATAGCACTGGGTTAAATGGACGACGATTTACATTTTTATATCTGATATATCTGATCCGGATACACATCTGAGTTCTGGATTGTTGGTTGGGAAGGGTGTCTAGCCACACGCACTTAGGCCACTCTAACCCGCCCGATTGCGCTACCTTCCCTAGGCGGGATCACTCACCCGAGCCTACTCGAGCCAACCCAAGCGAGAATGAACTCGAAAGTGCCACCGAAGCTGGCCATACTGGGCCAGCGCTCCCTGAAGATGGAACGTCTAAGTTGGGCAAGCGCCGTACAGTCACATAAGATATGCTCCGGCATCTCGTCCCCTAGGTAACATGGTCGACAGGGTGAGCTGCTAGTCAGTCCTATGCGGTGCATGTGTTTATTAAGCAGTGGCCAGTCAATAGTTTTACAGCTTGACGTAGTTTACTTGGAGAGAGCTGCAGGCAGTATCTTGCTGTCCTGGACGATAGCCTGGGGATAGCTTTGCGTGCCTGACAACAGTTAGTTATGGATGCCCATCTCTCGTCATGTAGAGTAGTGGTCCATTGATTTATTAGGGTGTTGAGTGTAGCCGAAGATACTAGATATTTGCAAAAAAAAAAAATAGAAATTAACAAAAGTTTTTCAGCGCTGTAACTCTTTTATTTGTAAAGAGAGAGAAAAATTAAATATCGCTTTAGGAGATTTAATATCAAAGAACATCTTTAAATTGTGTTTTGAATTTTGCTTAGCATTTTTAAGTTAGAAAACAAAGTATTTTTTTTAAAGGGAAACTATAGTTGGTTATAACATATTCTGCTAGTTCATTTTTTCTGCTGCAATGACGTAAGGGTTGTATAACTTCTTTTCATAAATAACAGCACAATCCACTACTATTATGTTTAACAAAGATCATGTCTTACCATCGAAAAGAAAATAAACTTATTCAATAAAACACAAGAAGCAATGAAAACGCTAAACCAGTTAATTATTAACAACACGCAACACCTCAAATTTACATTAAGTATTCGAAATGGCCACCATTATTATCGACGCATATACTACTCCTTTTCAATACTGAGTTAATAGCTCTCCTAATTTTGCGCCAATCTAACCTGTCAAATACATTAATAACAGCTTCCGATAGCTCCTCCATTATGACGATTGAACATGATGCAGTTTGTAAAACGTGTTTCGTCGGTCCATAAGATTTGCATCGGAAAGTTTTTATTTTCGGGGCACATATTTCTAAACCAAGCAAAATTTAATCGTCTTTCATCGTCTCCAGAGTGTAGAGTTTGACCAGCCATTTTTTTTGTAAAGATGGTATTTATTTTTCGATAAAATGTTCACTACTGTGTGTTGTGAAGTAGCAACGTCTTGTGCAATTTACTGTGGTGATGTTAATGGATGCTTATTAATACCAGCTAAAACATTTATCTGCGCGATGTGTAAAGTCATGAGGATTGGTCTTTTTAATTTAAATTAAAGTAAAAAGTGTTCAATATCCAATCTGGTTTTATTAAATCTTCTTTCACAACATGTTTCGATCACAAAAGAATCATATTCAGGTGAAAATTGTCAAATGGTGTGTTAAATATAAAAACGATGTGTCAATAATGTAACAGTCGATCGTAATTTGTTTCTCGAGGAACAAATATACACAATACACCATAGCTAACTTTGTAAAGCAACAAAACCACTGACAAAACCAATTACAATCACCCTAATGAACGAAATGTCAATGATGAAGTAACATGATAATAGCGTATTGTGTTATTATTTATTAAAATAAGTTTTACGACCCCATCGTTGTAAACAGAAACTATCATTTCCATTAAAAAAAAAATAGATTGCTTTCTAATTCAAAAATATCAAGCAAAATTAAAAATTTAAAAAGATGTTTAACATTAAATCTAAAAACAGTATTCAATTTTCTTTTCTATATTTACAAATAAAAGCGTTACAGCACTGAAAAGTTTTGGTAAATTTTAATTTCTTTTTGCAAATATCTAGTAAATCGTACATTTCCTTAAATTGACAGAGGTGTATCTGGATCAGGCTTATAAAGACGCAAATCTTTCTTCATTTAACTCAATGCGTATCTCTTATGGTTTTCCAAATCTCCGTACAAAAATTGAAAGGAAATCTCAGCCTGTATAAGCATTTATAAGGTAGAAGAAATAAATCTCATTCTCATTATTCTCATTCTCATTATCCTCTCCTCCTAAATTTAATTGCATATAAGGATAAAATGAAAGCACCGAACGCTTCACTAATACAGATTGTGTTTCAATGCGCTGCTCACTTTGAAGTTTATTAAATATTCTCATCGAATTAGGTTTACGATTTAATATTGCCGTGCACATTTACTGAAATTAACCGATGTTGTTATTGCCGTCTTCGGTGCTTCTAGATTAATTTTAATTTGGTAGGGTGGTCTGGTGTTGAACTAATGGTAACATCAAGACATGACAGGTACTATCCGTAAATTTAATTACAGCAGACTCCATCAGCTACCAACAGATTCGAAAATCGCATATAATGGCGAGGACGGGTTGACTTCATTACGTGAACAACGAACTCAAGGACAGAATGCTTCATATTATGCATTACCGTTACACCGTTATATCTAAAAATTACAGCGGGAGCGCTACGATCCCAGATTAGATTGTAACACGTTGCTAAAGGAAAAAGGTTCAAATAAAAGTTGGTGAAACTTTCTTTCTGCGTTCTTAGTTGAAAATGTTGGTTAGAATTGTTTTGTTCGTATTTTTAATGATACAGGAATTTTTACACTTCCCAACAAGTTAGATAGAGTTGAGGTGAATAAAGTATCACATTTATTTCTTGATAATGTCGAGAGCATTTACCTGTACTTAGGATTATTTGCTTTATTGTGGTTTACCAATATTTACAATTTCTTTCATGTCTTTCTGATGACATAATACGAAATTAGTAAGCAGCCAAAGAGAAAATTATGATTGTCGATTGCGTATAATACAGAATCCATTACTATGTCATAAAAAACACAGATTAAAAAAAACACACAGGAAGAAAAATGTAGGCCATTTTATTACAATTGTAGACAGAAATATTTAATAAGAGGCACTGACTTGCGGTTCGTATCAATCTCTACTTTATATAAGATCAACGATTTCGGCCTAGGCTATTATCCGGCTTTATGTCAGACTGGAAAATGTGGATACAATGACGTCAAATTAAAACTTATACGCATTAAAATTTTCGTTCAAGTTATAAAGGACTTTGTTGTTTTAATTTCAAATAATTTAAAAATATAAAAGAATTACTATTAAATGGAATTAAAAACGACCATTGTTTCATAATGTAAGAAAGTATATCGGTGAATGCCAGGATTTACATTATGGTGGTGCCAAAACAGTTGTACAGTGTGCGATAAATAGTTATTGTGCTAGCGCAAATCGGACTACACATTCTTGGGGTGCATCTGATGCGTTATCTATCTATAAAGATTATTTTAATTATGCGTGTGTTACAACCGTAAATGTTGAACGGTCTTTTTCAAAATATAATAAAGGACGGACAAACTCGTTCGGAGAAGCGGGGAAGCGGAAAACTCAGTGGCGTTGCCTACACGCAGTCTATGCCTAGGAACTTGCATATGTATCTACATACATATGTAATTGAAAAACGGCCAGAATGCCTAAATAAACGAGATGATGCGCTACATTTACCTGTCGCTTGGAAAAGTGCCTTGTAACATCAGTATATTCGTAAACCTACCAGTCCTGCACAAAACAGTACATCTGTTACAAACCAAATGGTCGTCGGTCATCCACTACAGGAACAGCATATGCCAGAAGTAAGTCAGTCAGCGAATCCAATAGCACATGGCAGCCGGCAACCAGGGATACTTACACGGCAACGCATAAACGTGTCAACTAGTCTTCGCCAGTAGTGACAAGAAGTCGAAAAAGGTAGCTGAGAAGCCACCGAAACGTCCAAGTAATCCTCGCTCGGAGGAAAACACGCGGAGTGACCGAGAAGGTGAATTTATATGTTATACCCGCGAGAACCTTAGATATACCATACATATGTATGTACCTACATAGTTTTGCGAAGTCAGTAGAGAGTATTATCTAAGGCTCTGCATTCACATGTAAGAGAACTTCATATTTACAAAGGAAAATCTAGAAAGTATTATGTGATTACAAAGTTTAAAAACTTATTAAATTACAATAAAAAGTAACAATAATTAACATAATTTAGTGAAAAGAGCTTTCCCTGTTTTTGGCCTATTTGCATCAATATTTTGAATAGAAGTCTTGAGGTACGGGTGTTGATTGTATTTATTAAGATTTAATACATTTTTTTGATAATCGTTTAAATTTTACGTGCCGCTAGATAAAACAAACTTATCATCATTTTCAAATATATTGCTGTGGAAAATTACAATGTTTTGATATTAATAATATGTAAATTATTTCTAATCAATGATAAAAAGACTTACCAAGTTTTTGTTTTATTACTTTAAATAGTTAGTGACTCTTTATTGCTGCTTGTTTTATCTTTTTTTTAATATATATAAATACAAGAAGTAAAGAAAATGTCACTATTACCTATTTCAATAAGTAATACAATTATATATTTTATCTTGTTACGGAGTTTAAAACGTATTCAAAATATAAATTATTTTAGCAATTCTTATTTTTCAATGAAAACCTGAACGGAGATATTTGAGTGCTGCATATCATAAATAGAAAGCTACATCTAAGACCCGCCAATGCGGTAGAATATTTGCGAAAACACAACTGCCTTGTGGTGCGTGTCGAACAAACAAGTTATGTATATACGCGTCATCACTGTGCATTGATATATTCCACGTGATTTACGGGCGCATGTAGTTTTTATACATGGGTGTGTTTTTCTTACTCGGTCAAAACAACTATAGGATTTATACGGGCAATCGGGTGCTTTTCTATCAACACCCGTATGTGCGTGTTTTCGTTCGAAACGCGAACCACCTTGCTTTAAATATAAGCATGTTTTATCATGGCGACGAAAGCGGTTTAATGAGAAAAATCTTGAAGTACTTAATGCTATCAACTTTTCAGCAATCCCATACCATTTCTGCTACTTAAATAAGGTATGCATTCTTATGGATAGTTAAATAAATTAAAAAAAATGCCTTACCCTACACTGCACTGTATACTTGTGTTAAACGTTAATGTCACATACATGAAACTTAGTACTGACCTGGCGCGCAGACCAAAGTTGACTACATATAATTCTTATAATTTGTTTGAAACAAATGAATGGACAGTGAGCATTTTTTATAATACATTGTGAGATAAACATATTTATTGTAGTAAAATTGTATACAATTTTGTGTGACTTATGTATATATTGTACATATTTCGTGAAACGATATACTACACGGAAAATATTTTCACGCGGCAATGGATTGAAAATATGTGGGATAAGGTTGGTACTAACCTAGTTTTAGAAGCACGTGAAAGTTTCGCGCGATTCTAATGTCTAGAAGGGAAATATTAACATTTATACGTAAATCGACTAGATCTCTTCGCGAAACGACGATTTACTACACGGAAAATTTTTCACGCGGCCAATGGATTGAAAATATGTAGATAGGTTGGTACGCAACCTAGTTTAAGATGAACGAAAGTTTCCGCCTAGAGCGATTCTAATGTCTAGAAGGGAAATATTAACAAGTTATATATGAAATTAAGCATGATTTCGTGAAACGATATACTACACGGAAAATTTTTTCACGCGGCAATGGATTGAAAATATGTGGGATAGGTTGGTACCAACCTAGTTTAGATGCACGTAAAGTTTCGCGCGATTTTGATAATATATTATTTTTTTTATTTGGTATTTCAATTTATTATGGTTTTGTAGTAAATTTTACCTAGGTACTTTGTTGCAATATTTACGAAACAATGCATAAATTCTTACTATACTATTGTAGGGATAAGTTGTACTAATGCTTGGACATGGCTAAGTATATAAGTATATGCTCAAATGAATAGGTAACCAACCAGTACATCGCCTGTGGATGCCAGACATTACAGCACTACAAGAAAAATCATTCATTTATAGCCTAAAATATTCTTCAAGAGTATAGAGGGAGTATATCATATGATTTAAAAGATATGAGTTAACACTACGTTTAAATTTATTTTCACTTTCTATGGATCTCATATTCTGAGGCAAAGCGTTAAAAAGTCTTAAACCAAAAACAGTTGGGGAATTTTCACGTATCTTTAATGTATGGGAAGGAATATGAAAATTTGATTTAAATCTAGTGTTATGTGCAAGGAAATCACTGTTTCGGAAGAATTTATTTTTATTTTTATATGTATAATTTATTAATTCATATATATGTACAGATGGTACCGGCAGTATTTTAAATTTTTTAAAGTACTGCCTACATGACTCACTGCTCTTAATACCTGCGATACACCGTATTATTCTTTTTTTGCGCTAACTATACATCGCTGCTAGCTGGAGACGCACCCAAAGAGTAATGCCATATGATAATCTACTATGTACGTTGGCGTAATAAAATGATAATAAGCTGTTAAAATTAACCGCTTACTTTAAATTTATTATTTGGTAACATAATGAGTTCATGTTCCTTTTTAGTTGATTACAATGTGAATTCCATGTTAATGTTGAATCAAAATAACGCCTATTGAACCTGAAACTTTCATCAAATATTAGAACGTCAACGAAGAAATACTGAAAAAACTGTCGTGACCATTTCAAAAAGTTATTATGTTCAAATTTACAAAACTTTATTATTGTTTAGAACTGACAACTATCAAATTTAATGTTCACATCATATTTAGAAAAAAAAAGTGATTATAGGTAAGTACTCCATAATTTTCAGAGAGTTGTCTTTGGCTCATTGTTTTCTCGAACATATGGAAAATTACATCATGTACTTGTGTATTTATACAGAAAGTCAACATATTTGGTTTCTTACGACACGAAATTTGATGTTATTCTATTATCATAAACACTATCCTTAAATTATGTATTATTATGTATTCATTTTTATTTTTTAATTCCCCTTTTTCTCCAATTTTATTATCTATGGTTGATGGGGTATATAATTATTTAAAATACCTATATTTTTTTCTGGGCAAACATAGTGATATATAGTCGTTTTTTTGTCACCTATCCCTTAATTATCTACAAAATAGCGCTTCCCAAATTATAAAAATATCTTTTGCCAATCCAATGCACTGATACCGGGCCTGTAAACGACGTAGAGGGCTGCCCTGAATACGCCGAATAATTCTCTATTGTTCAGCTGATATGCTGCTATTGTTGTTAGGATGGCCGCATAGAGTGCATGCGTCTTCGCCTAAAAAATACATCGCTATATTGCGCATGAATTGACACATATTGTGTTAATTTGCAGAGAAATGGGGCGATATACAAATCCAGCTATGCGTGTAAGCCAATCGGTTTTCTAATCGGCGACTGCTGTCGTATACCGTGTTTTGAAATACTATTAAAAAACCGTAACCGGGTAAGCATGGGATATCGGCATCATGGAATTTTTAGTTGAAAATTAAGGCATATATTTGACCCCGTAGAAGTGGAATACAGCCGAATTTTCAATTCTGAGTAGTGAACCGTTTTCAAGTAGAAAAATTTAAACCAATTTTTTTTTTCGAAAATTTTTATTTTACGTTTGGGTTGTTTAATCAGAACGTACAAAAAAAGAAAGTATGCAGTTTTTATCCCAATTTTATTCTAGGCGATCTAGATGGTGCTCTATATTTACAAAAATCCTGAGTGCTATGACAATTTTCAGCAAAAGAAGTTAGATACAGATTTACTCATCTGAAATTGGCACTGATCAATTTGATCGAAAGGAAAACTTTCCATGTTTCGAAGTTCACTAACTTGTAGATTTATGTCATGCCAGCGCTTACTATCTAATTAGATGATTTGGGTTCACTGGCTATCTTAAGAGCAGCACATTTTGTGTTTGCCCCTAAAAAGTCTAAATCAAAAAGTCTTATTAAAAATTATATTTATGAAGCTGATAGTCTATCAAAAAATTTAAACACTTAGACTACCTCAGAATGTCTTTGATGTAATTCTCACACTGAAAAAAGGGATTGTTTCAATTACACATTTTTTTTTGTGTCAAACCACTCGTCTATTTGCATATCCCCGACAGTGTGATTTCAATTTAACGTCCCGGAAATGTTTAAATTTATCGCTTGACAGAAAAATGCGTGTTTCTTCATTCAAATATCTATTGGTTTTGGATACGGATATTTCATATAAAATAGTCATTGTGTTTTAGAGAAATGCTAGCAGTGTTCTGTCCAATTAACACTTTATATTGTATTAAATAGTATAGAAGTGTACCAATGCAATAACAGTATAAAACACTAGTGTTACAATGACGTTTGTTGTGATACGGGTAATGTATTGTACACTATGTTAAAAATGAAATGCGGATGGGGGGGGCTTTTAGGTAGGCAACCAATCTAACAAAGTCATACAGTTATGATTCGTAATGCACAATTCTTCTAAAAGTAAGCCTTCAATAGATACGCCTTTTATAAATATCAACGGTTTACTAGAAAAAAAAAATCAATTTTAAAAACTGTCAATACTACACACTTACCTAGCAAAATGGGGCAAGTGTGTAATACTATACTGATGCCTCTTTAATAAGTTATGATAAATTTACAAGATATCTAAGTTATTACACGTTAGGAGATGCGAATTTTTATTTGTAAAACTAGTATAAAGTTTAGTACATTAGTAATATAACAGAGGACATCCATATTTTAATTTTGAAAATAAATGTAGCCAAACTACACACTGCCCCGGTTACACACTTACCTGACTTTACCTTACAAATGTTTTATTTATTGAGAACCAACAATTATATGTTATCCAACAATTCGCATATTATTTATCTAGAGATTGGAAGGTAAACGTGAAATCTAACAGTTGTTTGAATATTTCAAATTTTAGTGTCGCAGACGAAGTAAAAAAATACATCTGTATAATATCAGATAATACGAAAAACTCGATTTTGAAAATTACTTCAGGGAATGTACCCCTAATGAAAACATACAAGCAAAAGTTAATTTGCATGGTTAAATATATCTAACAAATGTGAAATAAAAATAAATTAGATATAATTCATATAAAAAAAGCATTATAAATTATTATAAACGCAAATAGCTAATATATGTAAGCGGAAAAAACACAAAAAATGGGAAACATTTAATATTTGGTTCATTCGGGTCCATTATTGATTGTAAGCAGATATATAAAACTTTTCTAATTATTCAATACTGCTTATCAAAATAAATCCATTCCAGAAGAAACGGCGTTACCATTGATGCAAACCGATTTTGTTGCAGAAATTTTTCTGTTATATCTTTGACATACGTGCACGACATTTGCTTCTTCTGAATAATTATTGTTATTTGAATGGACCCATGTGAATTTTATTAGTATTTATTCGTTGTATTTCGGCACAATAAACCGCAAATGCAGTCATATAAATACTAATATCACTTTCATTTCACAATACGTCAAGGTTTGACAGTTGGCGATTATTTAATAACGTCTTAGCTTCGACAATAAAATGCATGTTTTTGAATATTTATGAATATGATTTGATAAGATATAAAAGGTCTTAAGTACACAATGAAATAAAAATGGAAATTATGTTTGGAAGAATAGTGCGTTGGGGTCATAACTATATGACTTTGTTAGATTGGTTGCCTACCTAAAACGCCTCTTCCATTTCGCATTTAATTTTCATTCATGAATGTGTGTAATGTGTGAATGTGAGTATTACATCAGTCATCGTAACACGTTCCCCTATTAAAGGAAGAAGAAGACAAGTAAATTCGCGTTAATTTTCATCAATACATTGATTATATGGAAGCGTGCTTTGATAGTCAAATCTATGGATTTGGAAGACTTTTCCTGCACTCTCCCGAGCTAAGAAATATAGCTCATACTGCTAGGGCAATTATTGCATAAGAAATCTAAATTGAAATACCTCAAAGAATACAAAAAAAATCTGTCTATAGTGTACGAAAAATAGTGTTTTAAATATAACAGAAGAGCGGATTTAGAATTTCAAACAGACAAGATGTACAGGTACATACCAGACTGCACCTGTGCCTAACAAACATTAAAGTAACACGAGTTTTTTTTTTATATAACTGATGCGCTGTAAATTGCCCTTATAAAAAATTACGTTCAATTATCACCAAAACACACTTCGCACAATAGATTCTTCATAGCATATCGAAATGGTAGACGCAGAACGTCTGCCCATTGGTATAAATAAGATCGGTAAAAAAATATTTGAAATAGCGCAACCATATCTCACAAAGAATCGAGAGCTTCAACTTTTACTGCGAAAGATCCTACAAAATTGGGCCGCATGACACGTAGTAAAAAGCATTCTGTTGAGTCGACTTCTGTGTTAGAAAATTTAATTGAGGCAAAAATATTTCAGGATGGAACAGCAACCAATAACCAAAATAATCATCTAAATAAGCAGCTATTTCCATGGAGTTCCGTTTCTTCAAATGATAATATCACTTTTACAGTGAAGATATATAATAATTCCGTTATTGAAGACGATTAATCTGACTTTTCGATGATTTCAGTTTCATTATACAGCCATTTTTGTACCATTTATTATAAATTTGCGTTAGAGGTTAATTTAAGCTAGTTATATTGCTAGTTGCTTATTGGATTATAAGAAATAATATTCTCTTCAAAATATGTTGTTAACACTATTTTTTCTTTAATTTTTCTTCTTCGATTGATAGTTTGTGGTTACAGGTCAATCAACAAAAATTAACTGAACCGCCAAACGTCAAAACACAAGCTCTGTCAATCTCGCATAATAAAATCACCACAAACAGTGTCACAAAGTGGAAAAAATAGTGTTATAAAGTGGAACTTCGTGACATCGTTTTTCGGCAAAACAGTTGTACAAAGTGCTCATTGTATACGTCAAAAATCATTTTTTTTTTCTAAAAGTAAATTGGTAGTAACAGAGAAATATAATTACTATGGAGTCCAAACAAATGCAGTGAGTTTGAACATAGCTCTCTAACTAGGGTCACATTACAATACTTCATTAATTTTAAAATATTAATACCATGTTATACAGAGTTCCTTAATTTTAGTTAGTTAGTTTAAAAGTTTGTCTGGTCATATAAGCCCATATTTTCTTGGATTAAGAACTAAACAAATGTATCCATTCAAGACCAAGAAGATTATCAGTTCTTCAAAAGTGCATTTTATTATCAAAATATTCACGTTCACACAACGTTTTTTTACAACTGCTGAAAAAAAAACCAAATTATGAAACAATGCGCAGGCATAAATTTAAACAATGTTTGTTATCTATTAAATTTATATTATAAATATTCGAATGAAAACAAACCGGTGTTTTCCACAAACATATTTTATTGCAAACATTTTTGTTTTGTTTTATCACTAAAACAACATTTCGTTCAATGCTTTTCAACGTTGATCTGTTTAAACCCTAAAATCTATTGAGTCACCAAAGTCTGGTTTTAAACTAATTTTTGCCTAAAATATATGTTTGAACTAAAAATGGGGTTTTATTTTGACGTCGAACATTATTCTGTTGAAAACATCACATTCTTTTTTTAATTAAAAATTCTTTGAATCAAGTGAATAACGCTCAAAACTTGTTTTCAGCCATACGAAGGGAAATTCAAAATACCGGCAAACATGAGCATTGCACTGGTTATACAGATCAAATAGTCCACCTATAGTCAGGGTAACGTATGTCGTTACCATTTGGCAAGAGAAAAGTAGGGATGCGTTGGTGATACCTCATGATACAGCGCTTCACTCGACAGCGCGCAGTTGCATCTTGTTAGCGAAATAGAGTAATTCATGCTATCTCCGTTCCCCCAAAGTTCAGACCTCTAATGCCTCGACTATAGGTCGACTGTTTAATCTGTATATTAATTAAAGTGGCCAGTTTGAGTATTTACTACAATGGTGGTTGATTTGATTATTATTGCTATTCGTTTATTTTTACAAATGAGGCGTAAAATAAATGTTTGAATTTAAAAGCTATACGTAAATAATGGTTATAAAATAGTAACGACAGTACAGCAAGAGAAAAAAGTTTCCGCGAAGCTTGGTAGTAAAGAAAAATATTACGTGAACACATTTTTTTCGGAATATATCAAAACATTCGTCTGTGCTCAATAAAATAAATCAAGAGAATTTAAATATTTCTTTTCGGTTGCTGGCAATAAACACCACCAGCTGTTATGTTTGTTTCCGGTTTTGAGATAAGATCGTAAGGAGATGTAAACACCCGACCATGGAAAAGGTTAAAATATAGATATTTA
The DNA here is from genome assembly GCA_004143645.1 of Protaetia brevitarsis. Taxonomy (NCBI): domain Eukaryota; kingdom Metazoa; phylum Arthropoda; class Insecta; order Coleoptera; family Scarabaeidae; genus Protaetia; species Protaetia brevitarsis. The sequence goes on along the minus strand of RXPK01002653.1, from coordinate 54,335 downwards.
CTGCTACTTAGTCGAAGTACTTTTACATTCTGGATTATTAAATATTAAGTTAAATTATCTATATAAAGAAGGGGAAAAGAAAACAAATAAAAGGTCTGATTTGTCACAAATTCTTAACTATAATTTAACCACTTAAGATTCTTGTAAATCAAAACAAAATTTAATTGTTGTGATTACTTAAATAATTTTACTTTTAATTTAAATATCTACAACAGAAAAAAAATGTCAATATCTCACAGCCTATTAATAAAAAAATACGCTTTCAAAAAAATTCATGTGAAATACATTAGTAGTAATCTTTACGAGACATATTAAAAATATTGACTCTATTGAATATGAGACAAAAGAGTTCTACTCTTATTGAATAAATTCAAATAGAATATTCAAAACAGAAATTATCAGGAAATATCACGTCTGCATTTAATAGCTTCAATTAGTAGAGAAGACATAAATTGAATTAATTTAACTTAATATTTAATAATTCAGAATGTAAAAATACGTCGACCAAGTAGTGGTAAATACACATATTTTTACCTTTTCGATAGTTGTGTGTTTACATTTCTTCGATCTTATCTCAAAACCGCAAATAAACATAACAGCTGGTGGTGTCCATTGTTGGTAACCGAAAAGAAATATCTAAATTCTTTTCATTTATTTTATTGAGTAAAGCCGGGTGTTACAATATATCCCGTAGAAACTGCGTTCACATCATATATTTTTTTTATTACCAAGCTACGCGGAAACTTTTTCCTGTTGCTGTACAACGTACAAATATTTAAGTAAACGATTATGATGTAAAACGGGTTCGATACTTTAACAGCACCATTCGACAAACGCGTACGTATCACGAATTTTTATTACTCGGTGCATTTGATGGATCTACAATAGTAAATATACGGTATTCCATTCTTGTTATTAGAGAGATTTCTTAATAAATATACTGAATGAACTTTTACGTGACTGTAAATTACATTGAAAAGATAGCTTTTGCTACTTTTTTTTTATTTCAAGTGTAGTATTCTTCTTCTCAGCGACGCTTTTTTTAGTAAATTCAAAGCATTAATATATTTAAAGCCCAAAAATAATATTTAGCTTGTGTTAAATACTTATCTACTAGAATGAATAATATTGACCTTGAAAATGTTGCTGTTCATAATTTTAACACAAAACTTGTAATTTAGTTTTAGTTGCTTGTAAGGTATTATTTGTAAATTTTTCATTTTATTTTTTTTTATTTCATAAATCTACGGCGATACATTTAATTATTTTACTTCTTATTATATTAGACATTTATTAGCTATAAGTAACTCGATTAATTTTAAATTGTAATATTTTAAAGAGCAAATGTTACAAAATAAAAACTTTCTTGTGTAGTATTTTTTTAATATGAGCGAGAACAAGCAAACAAAATAATTCTATTGATAAAATTTTTGAATAAGTTCTATTTTCTTGGTCTGCTTTTTAACTTTATTTACGAATATCATATTTTTCAAAATGCTCAAACATTTTTACCAAACATTTCATTTTCAACAAAATTCTTTGTCGCTATGATATTGTTTGTAGGCGGGGTTGGGCAAAATACATTCTAAATGTATTTCAAATATAAAGTACCAAATATTAGTAGTTGAAATACCGAATATAAAATACATTTATTAAGGTATTTAAAGTATAGTACTGTAAACAAAGTATTTACAGAAAATAAAGTATTTTGGTAAAAACCTTACGTTTTTCTTCATAACATTGTAGGTAAAATATGCTTAGTTGGTGTATAAAAAATAAGACACTATTGTATTCTAGTATCTCTTTATTCATATTTTCATTTCCTTTTAGATAAACGAGCACTTCAAAAAGTTTATCCGATAAACAACTTCTTGAAAGAGTGTGCATAAACTCTGCAAATGATAATAGTCTTTTTTGAAATAGCATTTTTATACGTTTCTTTGCTCATCATAGAGATAGTAGTTACGGTATCTCTGTTCAATTTTAGCCTTATAGATGCACTTGCATTTTCGTATAAAAAAGTTACTTTTCTTAGATGTTAATTTTTTTATTTAGCAGTATTTTTGATTTTCTTACTGATTTGCTCAATCTCCATTTATTTAGTTTTTAATACGAATTGTTATAACTAGCTCTAAGACAGTATATCACAAACACATTTCCCATCCAAAATATTTAAATAACTGCTTGTTAGCGATAAGTAGTTTGAATCGCAACTTATTGATTGAAACAAAATCCATACGTTATAAATGTACTCAACACCTCGCAAGTAAATAAAAACGTATTCTGTTAACAATTGACGAGTACCTTACCCAACAATGCGACTAGGTAAAATACTTACTCGTAAGTAATCATTTGTGTAGGGTACAATAATTGCCTGCGGTACTACTTGTTGGTTATAAACTTATCACTTAGTAGCATGATTTTCCTATAACGTAATGTACATCCCTATGCTATCGTATTTATTTCCATTGTCTAATAAGTATATTCAAATTTATTTATGTTATGGCAATACCGGTTAACCGGCTATCTGCTTAAAATGCACAGCACTAGTTTCGACAGCTCTAACTGTATAATGTGCACCACATAGTCTGTTGTTGATTTTACCCGTTCGTTTAAAACAGCTTCTAAACAACCTCTGAATAGCTGTGTATGTAATATAAACATATCTACCAATAGTACAGAGTAAAAAAACAAAGGCCGGAGGCCTTGTGTTTGCAATAAATTAATACCATTGCTATTGACCCATTTTTTTGCAATGCCGGCTAGATTATCATGTTCACACGGCGAAACGCGTTTATTGCAAATAAAAAGTGAAATCCCATGAACCATATCGGTGATTTATTTACGTGTGTTATATATGCGTGTGATTTTTCGAACAATAAATAATGGCAGCGGCGCTGAATTGAATGAGTTCGCAGGTATCGACAAATGGGTGAAGTCAAAATTTCCCATCCGTGTTATCGTCAACAATTTCTCACAGTTTCCGTACTTTATATATATATATATATGGGTTGTGTGCTGTTTCTCCTGTAACGAACACATCATTTCACCTTGGAATGATAGTATTGTAAGATAATTAAGCAAAGGTTTGAAAAGAATTATTACTAGTGTTATTTCCTACTATTGAAATGAGAGCCTTCCGGTTTCTGTTTTTATATGCTAGCTGTTCCAAATATAGGTATTTTCATAATTACTATAATTTTCGTAATTTAAACCTTTCTGATTTTTACAATATACTTGTGAAAGGTTTGTTCGATGCGCAAATCAGCATCTAATCGGAAACTATCCTTTAATTTAAAAAAATTAAAAATGCTTTGTAGTTTGAAATTGATGTAACAATTTGTTTGAAAACGGGTAGGAAACTGACAAGGGGAACATTGCAAAGTGAATGAAGTGATGTTCACCGATCAGACTGAAACTTTGCACATTTGTAGTGTGTAATGTTGTAAAGCGTCGCTTTTGATTTTTGGTGGAGGATCCGGTTGAACGGATAAAAGCCACCCTTGAAATTCCAGCGATTATCAGGAATAAAAAGAATTAAATTGTTTGCTTCTAAATGCGCCATCTACAGATTTTTCTAATTAGTGTTGATGATATTTTTTACTGCCCTTACGACTATTTCCCTGCAAATTATATGTAAGTGTGATCTATATTAATTACCATTTGCGTTTACGTACTGCTGTGTACTGACTGAAATGAATGAACTTGAAATATGAATTAACAAGGAAAAAGAAAATTAAATTAGGTAGCTCAACGGATAAAATCTAAATTGAACAAAAGAACAATTAACCTCAGAGTTACTCTCGCAAATTAAAACTTGAATCTAACCACGAAAAGTAAATTGTGAGTGAAAGAAATCTGACTTTAAGGTTAGTACTTTAGTACTTTAGGTTAAAATTTTAAATAAAAGAACAGATTTTTTTTAACCCAAAAATGGTAAGTAACAATCAAAATTTATTCAAAAAGGGTTAATTACAATTTGTGCAGAAAAAAAAAACCGTGAACTGAAGGTTCTGGCCTAAATTTAAAAACTGCACTTGATTCTAAATTACAATGGGACAATACTATTTTCTATACAAAGCAAAAGATTAGTTTGTTCAGGAAGATAATCCTAATTCTACCAATACAGTCCACGTGGTTTCAACAAAATAAAATAAATTCGTGGACAAACACCGAAATTATACAAAAATGAAAACTTAATGCAAGAACAAAGCTTCTATACTCACCCAAACCTAGGTGATAGATAATAAAAAACGAAATCAGCAAAATAGAAAAACGGAAAAAAAAATTAACTCTTTAGAATATTGAGAGAAATTAAACTGAAATATATCTTCCTGCACGAAAATAATAAATGATCTTATATCTGTAATGTGCACACATCATTATAATAACAATTATTATAAAACGAATTCCTTGATGGACAGAATATTTAAAAGACAATTTATGCGAATTAAATTACGATATCAAAATGAAATACAAAATGGCAAATAATGATTCACAAAAATACGTGTACTCACGGTAACAGTCGACCAAGGAACTCCCTGATAAAACTCTTACAATCGTTTTTCTTACAACAGTCGCGCAAACGCACAATTTACCGACAAAATCTAGTAGAACAAACATTAAATAGAACTAGCAAACACTAGACATCTTAAAGAAAGAAATTAATTTAAAAAAACTGAACACTTAATTAAATAAATTAAATAAATTATACAATTAACTCTTTAACTAAAATTTATACAAACTAAACATAATTGTGGAAATTTCTCGATACAATCATTCAGCAAAACGGAAAAATCATGACATATTACTAGGCAACTTAAAATATACTCGCGAAACATGGGTTGCTAACCATAGCAGTACATATTTGCTGCAGGCTCATCGCTAACCACTTCGGAAAAAAATAATAATAAAAGTAGCTACACTGTGTGACATTAAACTGCAAACATGTATACCTATAACTGTAACAATGCGTGTTATAAAATGAATTTGGAATATGTTAACATTTAATTCTATAAACAAATAATCTTTATTAGATTCTTACAAATGACGTTATAACTGTAGTAAACGGAACTAAAAAAGTAAAATGAAGGAAATACTGTATTTATCTACCCATAACCGTTATAACCGAGTACTAAATTGTTTCAACTAACTTATTTTCTTGAAATAAGACCTTTTCATGTATTATTTTTTGCCAAAAAGGTATATGTTAGTATTCGCGATAAAGTGCCTCTTTTTCGTGTTCGTACTTTGGTCATCACAGGGTGTTACAGGATCACAGTTGTTGTCTATAACAAACAATATTCAAATGTATACTTTTTTTGCAAAAATAATACATGGAAAGGTGTTATTTCTAGAAAATAAGTTAGTTGAAACAATTTAATAAGTACAATTCAAGAAAAAAATATGTAGAAGATACACTTAAATAAAGAAATATGTAACTACTCTATCGTGATTCTAGAATCATTCCACACCCATGCAGTCCAACATTATGATCCTCAGAGCGGCCGGACTGATGAAAAAGTGACTGCTTATTATTATTTTATTAATGCTTCAATTCGTAATATTTTGTAGAGTACGTTCGTCAAGAATAATATAGATTTGCGATGATTTGCCTTTTTGTCCTAATGGTTTAAATTGTTGTAAGAGTGACTAGCGAAAAAAATTAGGTTCCACAATTAATGTTAAGGTACAGTTTGCCGTAATAATATAATATTGTTAACTGAAAAATAATTCTATATTTGGTAAGAAATGTGGAAGATATCTTCAGTATTAAGAAGATAGTCTTATGTGCATTCATTGATGTAGACGGAATAAGTGATCATATCTCTTATGAATCACTAATGCTATGAAATCTAAAATACTCGAGTCTTCTATCATCGTATTGATATGGTGGGTATTAAAAAATCCTAAGATATCTGCCCATTTGGCGGCAATTCATAGACGCTTTAGACGGTGTGCGGATGCCCCTGATGGGGTCCCTACCTAGTTGACCTGCTAAGCAAATTGCACGACTAGGATACAATGTCTAAAGTTATGCAGAAAACCCTATAGTCATTATACTCAAATGCAAGCATAACAGGATCGCGCATGCAAGTGGCTCTTAGTTGTGTTAGCGATTGGTTCTCGAAAAAAAGAACTGTGTGTGAAGTAAAACTGCCGGCAAAACTGCAATTGTACCATTCATATACATGTTTGTTCAAATATTCAATGGGGTAAACTATTTGGGGCTATAATTGACAAAATAAAGATTGGCCATACTATGCCGATTTCTAACTGTGAAGGGGTCTTAAGAAGACCAAAATATGGAAGTAGATTCCAGATATGGTGTCCAGATGTGCGTGGGGATTGCAATAACCTCGGGGCAAACCTCAAAATCATTTTTGTAACGAAAATATTTGTCATAGATTTCGCACAAATGAAAAAAAACCTTAACCTTTGAACGGACGCGTTGCCGGTATTTATACTGGCCCGAGAAATCGAAAAATTAAATAATTACAATACAGTTTTTAATTTTCAAATTTTGTTAGCATTTTCTTCAAAACTAATAATATTCACATTTCTTCTTTTTTAGTCATTTCAGCACGGTTTTTTTGACGCACAATAAACACCCTATTTGGTGGTTATTATTTACAAATAAAAATGAAAAAAATCCACGATACCAACTGCAAGCAACTTAAAAGTCTGTGAACCAGTACATAACACAAAAAGAATACCTTGTAAAGCATAACATTAAGTAAATTAAGTGCAATGAATGTTAGATAAACTTGACATAAAAATTCAGAGCAGAATCCAAATTTAAAATAAAAATAGTATGTACACGGAAAAAAAGAAATTGTTAAATCAATGAAATATTCATTGACACAAAGAGGTGGCTTGTTTATATATGGGCAAACAAATATTTCTTTCCTTTAAGTAACTTTGTCAGTACCGGATACTCGATGCAAATATTTACAGCATTTGTTTTAACAAAGATAAACTGGATTAGCTTAAATATTCCAGAAAATTGGATTAAATGTGCTTACATATTTGAATCAATTAATTAACTATTTATTTCAAATTAAACGTTTGTTTACACTAAATAATTAGCGATTTGGTTGTATTAGTTATATTCAGCCATACCAAGTATTTTGTAGGACTCAATTGATTGTATTGACTTCAGTTGACTAACCATTAACCATCATAGTGTGTCAAAGCAAGTTGTTTTCATTCTAACTGGATTTTAGTAATCGTTACTCTAAGCGCTTCTGCCAGTTGCTCCCCGCATTAGGATTAATTCGCAGGAACTGCGAGTCGCAGGTCTGATGATCACAGTTGCTATTAAGATATTTATCTGGTAAAGAGGTGAATGTTTTATGAACATGTTTGCCATGTATTCAAGTTGTACTAAAAATACGTTGTTACTATAGTGAAACAGGAGAACTGCCATCTTTACGGCAATATCTGTACTCATATAATATATTCAATGTATTTGCTACTATGGGTAAAAAACTTTGCGATAATGTTTAGATTAAGGCAAGTAGTTGGGAAAGTTTAGGATAAAGGTAGCCCTAGCATTAGAACTGCATTAAATTAATTGCAATTTTGATTAGACTAATGCTTATTTTGTAATTACATTTGACATTATATATGATAATAGAATTACACTGAATAATAATATTATTCGTCGACACCGGCGCATCTAATGCAGATATCTCTTATCCGGATTTTTTGACCCAACGTATTTCATTTTGCAGAGTAGAAGATAAAAGCGTGTTTGTTATTTGATTAGCGTACTTGTAACTTGTAAGTACGCATCTACATACACGTACATATGTTATAAATATCACAAAAGGTTCACAATTCTTACATATACATATGTAAATCCTCTTTGCTTTCTTTTTAAGTTTACAATCGATTACAACATTCTGAAATTGTTATTGGAATTAGTTTTTCAGTTTTAAATATAAAGAATATTTGGCGTTAAAAATTAATGGTTTAATTGAAAAAGGTATACTTTTTTGACTCAAAACTATTACGATTATTTAAATGAAATCTTAATACTTTGTTGGATTTAACATTTAGTAAATATTTGTTTGATTCAACTAATTTTTGCTAACAAAATATCATTGTATAGCCAAATAAACGAATTTGATGGGCTAAATAAATTATTATTTGCTCTAAATAAATAGCTCTGACAAAATATATCTTGTTGCTTTAACAAATACTTTTTTTCCGTGTATTACAACAAAGTGGCAACTACTTCCGGTATAAGGGAACATTACCGGAAGTTGAAAGTATTTCAGCTGACTTACACCCCCAGACTCACTACAAACAAATTTAAATCTTGCATTTATTTACTTCTCCACCAACTTTCAATGGAAGCTCGTTGCGAGATACACTGTATAATGTACTTAGTTATAAATATGTTAGATCAACGAATCAAACCAAATGTATCAAACGTAATGTGTGTTAATATTAGCAATTCTTTAATTATGTAAAAAATTGCAGGTAGATCAATATACGTTTGTATTTATTCAAATTATTCATAATTCACAATTTTTGATATAAATGAAGGAATGAGAAACGAAATAGTGCAATGTGGCTACTTCGTGCAAATTGGGTAAAAATATTAATTGTATATAGTGTATAGCTTCTGACATTAGAGCTAAAGGCCGCTTTACAGTTTTTTTTTTGCATGCAATGAAAATTGCGTGCAATAAAAATTGGTCGCATGCCCATTCAATGGATTTAGATCAGCTGAGTGCAATTTTTATTGCACGCACGAAACTATAAAGCGTCCTTAAGAAATAAATAAAGTGTGCTACTGGTTGCCTATACCATAATTTTTTCTACTCTGCTGTCGATCCATTCTCCACTATAAACATAGGAGTGCTTTTTAATGTTAAGAAAGATATTTACATGTAATAGCTCTGGAATATATTCAGTAGATCGAATCGTTCGCGAAACTGGAGGTTCAATGTATGACTCCTGGTTGCAGTGTAATACAATATAATCTCACACACATTCTTTAAGATATAAACTCTCAATGCTAGGCGTTTTATGTTATTTTAGAGAATTGATTCACATTGTTAAGTGTAGAATAAAACCAATAGTAATCTAGTAGTTTAAGATTTCTTTATCGTGTTACCATTTTCACCTACACGACGTGGTTCCTGCATCTGGCGATACTGCATGTTACGAATTACGAGAGTGACAAACAACTCTGAAAGTTTGCATTACCTAGCACTTAAATTAACAGAAAAAAAACAACAGATGTCATATTTAATTTATACATACTATATTTTGCATCTGCTGTAATCCTACTTTATTTTAGATTAATTTTCCAAAGTTATAAATTCCGACGAAGCAATAACACATCAAAATTTGAATTTTACCGCCTTACGCACACCTCTTCTGGGAAATATAAGCCTGAGTTACACTAATGAATGCTTGACACGGAAGTTGGTTAAAACTTTAGTAATTAACAGTTAAATTAATATACAGAGCCCAAAATAAGCCATACAGCAATGCTACCTAAACGTACAGCGGTACTCATATTTGCATAATTATTTTTAATTTCTCTTAACGTGCCTCTTTCGGTCTGGACGGCTCATCACTAAAACTCGTCGTGAAAAATAGCCACATTGCAGCTACACTTAAATTCAATTACCATTAATATCCACCATATTGTTAGGAAGTCTCGGCGAACATCGTTTTCTCGTATATTTCGAGGACGTGTTATTACATTCGCATTATTAAATTTCGTTTCTATGCTGCGAAGGGTAATCTAATTAAGACGGTGGAGAAGCAAAAGGAAGTGGGAATTGAAGTTGTATAGACAAACTGTGGGAAAGCTCCGTTAAATCCCTTACGCTGTCGATAACGATTCGAACGTTGGCAACAGCTGCGTTTATATAGAAGATACCGGCGTAATTATTGACGGATCAAATTTGAATTGTAAATGTTGATTTCTTTTTGGCGCACCCTTGAGTACCTACTGTGGCCAATCATTTAATCTAATATTTGTTGATTAGAAGGTTGATAGCTGATTTGATGAACTTTCTGCGTTAGTTTATCTTCGAGGAGGCTAGTAGTAATTTCAGAATGGTAAGAGGCTCCATTTGTAAGTTTTTTCTTCTCTGTAAGTGTGGTGAACTAGCTATACCAGAAGAAAATTTCACTTCGTATACAAACATTAATGGCATTTCAAAAGGTGATTTATCGTATTGCGTTATGAATTTTCTTTTTTTCCTGTTACTGTACTAAATGTTTTTTGGTATATTCAAATATATCTTTTTATTCAGCATTCAAGAATATATAAACTGGTCTATTTATAAATGGCACTAGTGTTTCCTATTACAATATGAAGCAGATATACAATAGCCGCGTTAATTTGCTCAACTCTCAACAAAAAATCGCAATCAGTATTGTCCAGAAATCTTCAACAGATAATCAATTTCTGAATTACGTTACTGTAAGCAGTGAGAAACGTAAAATGGACAATCAACTTACGCAAACTATATAAATCGCCAGCATCGGACGATATTTATCCAATTACGCTACAAAAGAGCCCGGAACCTTTGTTGCAAAAGCTTAATGTGTTATTCAGAGGAAGTTCCGTACATATATGTCAATGGTCTGAAGACTGATCAGAATTACTTTAATTCCAAAACCTGGCAAAACAGAACAGGATGAAGCAAAGTCCCTGAGATCAATACATCTGATGTCATTTATGCTAAAGACTCTCGGAAAACTGCTGGGCAGATATATATGGGCTCATATATTACCATGTTGACCACTACATCAAGATCAATATACGCTTCAAGCAGGAACATCCATAGACACCCCCTTGCATCAGCTCGTACAGAGGGCTGAGCATGCTCTGCAAACCAAGGAAGTGCTTTTGTGCCCATTCCTGGACATAAAGCCTCCATCCAAAGCATCGAGCAATAAAGAAATTGATGAAGGAAGCAGATTGATAAAGTGCATGCTTAAAGGAGAATCAGTTTACACATCCATCATAGTAGAGATGGATTCAATGTAGGTGAATACTGAGAGATCTATAAAGTCGCTCCACGGGCGCAATATTATCAATACCACCGTCACTAGTTCCGCAATAGTAATTAGGTACTAGTTAATTAAAATAGGGACCAATGACATGTTGGGAACAATGAGATAATTAGAGTAGATAGCGCCAGGTAGTACCCTTGAGTGGAGCATGGGGTTTCAGGATGTTTTTGTCTTGTATCGTTTTAATTTATTAATAAATGGTGGTATGGAGAGGATCTTGTTATTGTGGCCGATGGTAAATTCAACAGGGTATTGCGGAAAAAATACAGAACGTTCTACAAATTATACATGCATGAACCCAGGAGGATGGTCTAAATATCAGTCCCGAAAAAACAACTGCGTTGTTATGTCTAGGCCAACATTAGGCGGCTAGAGCATAACGATTGATAGTATAATAGTTGTATGAGTTGTATAAGATACAATAAAACAGCGGAAAACCGAATTGAAAAGAAAAAAAAGTAAGTGTTAGAAGTTAAAGACAGAAAACTAACAAAACAGACAAGTGGTCCATTCGTGATAAAATAGAATTGCCAAAAGAAGCATTTTATTTGAAGTCTTACGGCAGAAAATTTTACCAACATATTCAAATGTCAAACCACCGGGTCAGTTTAGTTTTGCGAACACATCGAAATGGCCAAAATGGTTTCGAAGATTTGAGTTGTATCGTGCAGTGACAGATATGGAATATGAACATGGGCGAGCGAGCGTAGGATATTTTCGATTCATTCAAACTTCCACTTGTCCAAATATTGTAATTTCGGAGCACTTTACGATGAATTTATCCGAGATAAAGTTGTGCATGGAATTCGTGATCAGCCACAGTTGCGTAGTGATTTAACATTGGCGATAGCAGTACAGATGCCAAAACAATCGGAGCAAGTGAAAGAGCAAAATAAGAAATTGCATGAGGACGACGACTTGGAAATGAAGTCACAAAACGCGGAATTTTGGAAGAAGAAATCATGCGAAGAAAAATTAACCGAACTCAAGAATACAAAGTCAAATGGCGGCGGAAACAACTCAAATAAGGGTTGTGGAAGATGCGAGATTATACACAAAAGGAGTGCCCAGCATTGAAGGCTACGTGCTATAAATGTAATAAAAAGGGACACCATTAAAAGGTACTTATGTAGAAGCACGAAAGTTCAGGAAGTTGAAAACGATAATAACGTATTTATATCGACAATCAATGACACTGGACGATATGAAGGATGGGGAGTGATCGTCGACATCAAAAATACTAAGGTGAATTTCAAGGTTGACACGGAAGCTGAAATTACCTGCATGTCATTGAACCTGAATACTTTTGTGGCATCAAATTAAGAAAGTCGAAACATCGGTTTCTTAGCGCAAACAAAAAGGTGATGGACCCACTGGGATTTTTCTGCGAGAAGATAAAGTATGGAGGAAAAACGAAGGCAACCGAAATCTATGTAGTTAGAAGTTTCGGACAATCGCAGTAGGATGGTGACACGTGCGAAGCTCTTGGTATTATAAAACGAGGGGATGGAGACGCAGTGGATACTAACCAAGAAAAAATGTCGTTTGATTCGATCTGTAGATTAAGTATCCGAAATTATTCGAAGGACTTGAGAAAGTAAAAATCCCAAACAGAATTCATCTTCGTGAAGATGCAAAACAGTTGCACTTACGACTTCTCGACGTATTCCATTTCTTTTATTACCGGAAATTTGGATACCATGGAGAAAATGAAAGTCATCGAACGACTGGAAGAACCAACAGAATGGTACGTTGGTTTGGCACTGGCTCCAAAAGCGAACGGGACAATTCGTATGTGCGCCGATTATACTTCCACCAATAGATATATATATATATATATATATATTAAGGGTACATTCGATGCCTTCAACGGAAAATGTTCTGGGAATTCTAGGAAGGGCGAAGCATTTTTCAAAACTCGATGCAAATCATGGGTTTTCGCAGTGTGTATTGGACGAAAAGTCACAACTACCTACGACTTTCATAACACCGTTCATAAGATACAAATTCAAACATTATCCATTCGGCATAAATGCAGCTTCAGAAAGGCATACGAATAGCATACGAAGAGACAATTGTGAAACTCGACCACAGACAGTTTTAAAACGTTTACCAGAAGCATAGATTACTCTCAGTGGAAATAAATGCGTTTTTGGGGTGAGTCGTGTCAAGTTTCTGGGGCACGTCATCGACAGCGATGGAATACGTGTGGATGAAAATCGCATCAGGGCTGTCAGAAGTATCGGAAGACCGGAAATTATTTCGGAATTAAGAAGTTTATTGGGATCGGTAAATTACCTATGTTACCTTTCTGCCTAATCTTGCTACGATGGCGCATCCACTAAATAAAATGTTGAGCATTCAAAATTCATTTAAATGGGGACGAGCGCAGACAGCGGCATTCGATCGAATTAAGGAGACATTAATCAAGGCTCCAACGTTAGCGTGGTTTGATCCATCGCGAGAAACGATGATCACAGCCGTCACCTTATGGAATAGGAGCGGTGTTGAAGAAAAAAACAGGAAGATGTCAAGTTCCGACTGATTGCATACGCAAACAAAACTTTAAGTAAGTGTCAACGCAACTGCGCATAGACCGAGAAGGAAGGTTATGCTCCAGTTTGGGCATGCGAAAGCTTCAAGCATTTTATTTTTGGACTTAATGTTGACACTTGAAACAGATCACATACCTTTAATATCGATTTTTAACACCAAAGAGTTGGATGGCATCAGACCAAAATTGCAGCGAATGCGTCTACGATTGTTGCGGTATCGCTATGAAATCAAGCATGTTCCAGTGAAAGAATTAGGAGCGGGAGACATTTTGTCACGACGACCTCTTCCAGAGACTAAGGACGATCCTGACATTGACTAACAGTTGGGAGACAACGTCAATACCTACGTACATTTGCTCCAGGAACAGGTCCCAGCCACGAATGAAAGATTTAAGCGATATTATCGCAGAACAGCGACTAGAGGCAGTGTGTATAAAACTTCGAGAATTTAATGCGAATGGTTGGCTAAACAAAAGCAACCTCGACAACAATCTCAAAGAGTATTTGCATGCAAAAAACGACATCGCGATTCAGGAAGGACTTCTGATGAAAAGATCACGCATTTTAGTTCCACAGATGCTTCGACAATTTATCTTATAGAAGATTAATACCGGACGTCTGGGAATTGCAAAATGCAGAGTACGGGCAAGAACAGCAGTGTGGTGGCCGAGAATATCTAAAGGCATCGAAAAACTGGTGAAAAGTTGTTCGAGATGCATTCTGGAAGCGTTAATTCCCAGAGAACCATTACAATCTTCCGAATTTTCTCACCTGCCATGGCATTTTATTTTCGATATCCAGAAATTAAGCGATTGAAGACGCCGACTGGGGTCGAGTTAATCACCTAATTAAATTAAAAGCCATATTGGCCAGACACGGAACACCAGAGGTATTGTTCCGTTATTGAAATCAAAATCTAAGCAGTTTGCGAAGAAATGGGGTTTTATGCATCACAGTTCAAGTCCGAAATATCCACAGAGTAATGGGCTTACGGAAGCAGCAATCAAAATCATCAAAAGGTGTACTCTGTTTGTATGTATTCTGAAGATTGTTACACAGCAATTAAAAAAAAAAAATGCAACAAAAGCTGGAGTATATAATGAGATAAGAGGCGTAACGATCACCCTTTCCACTAGTAATATATCCCACGGTCTTTTATGCAGAGGCATATGCAATACTACATTGCGCAACAGAAGTCAATCCGACGGTTTATAAAATATATCTATATTGCAATAGACTAGTGAATCAAGACTGATTCGGGAATGTATTCCAGAGCTGAATGGCATGACATACACAGGTTCCTTTGCTAATCCAAGCTTTCTCAGATGTTACTAGTTTACTATGTCCTGAAGGGATCTCTGCTAATATACGGATATTTATTTTACTTTGGTTGATGCATATTGTAAATTTCTTCTGGTTGTAGGGTTTCAGAAGTTTTGGAGATTCGCTCAATTGTTGGATTTTCTATGCTGTATTTTGTTCTTAGCCTCTTCAGCATTGTACTGCTACTTATTCCGTAAAAGGTTTGGACCCTAACAATGTTGTCCCAACACCTTTTTTGCAAAATTATCTGTTATTTTGTTTTCTTCACTCTTGTAGGTCCCGGAATTGACAGAAAGGTCCTCTTGTTCCTTTTTCCAAGTTTGTTTAATTTTCATAAGCACTCTCAGACCATCTTGATTTGATTATATATGAGCTCAGCGCTTTATTGGTTGCCTTACTATCAGACAATTACGATAAATTCTTGTGTTTGATAATTTTTGTCAATATTGAACTGGATGCTACGTCCAAAAGCGTATATTTTCACCTGGAAAATACTTGAGCACTTCCCCAAGTTTCCGAAATACTTGGTTCTAAAGTTATATACTCCTATTCCATTTCCCTCTGCCATTTTGGAGCTATCCGTATAGTATTTGATGGCATTCCTATTCAGTTTCAAGATAGTTTTTTGACACAACTGGCTCTTGTTTCTAAGATTTGTGGCAGCTTTTTTCACAAAGCTGAATTTTTTTCCGACATGTTATCTCGGAGCATGTTCCATGTTTCATCACCGTCAGAAAATTGAGGATTATGCCTAATCGTTCCTTCCTTCACCATTCTGAGTGTGGTACCCTTTACTACGCCCTCAACTACAATGTGGAGAGGAGTAAGATCCAGTACTACTTGGACAGCTGCTATTGGGCAGGTTTTCAAAGCTCCAGTTACACATATGCATGTAAATCTTTACATTTTAGAAAAAATAATTCTTGCGGCGGCCAGAGCTCCAAGCTACTGATACATAAGTGATGATCTGCTGTATACACTCAAAGCAGTATTTTAGGGTTGCACTTCCAGTTTTTTTTCCTGCAAAGTTTCTGCATTCTATCAGGAATCTTTTGGTTTTTAACAATTGTCTCGAGTTTGTGCGAGACTTTTATGTGTTTAGCAGAAAAAATATATTTTCAATAGCACACTGGTTATGTAATCCTACGTGCTAAAAAACCTAAATAAGTCATTCAGAATTGTTTCACCGCTTTTATGTTGACCTACATAATAAATATAACTGACGTGGTAACTAATACCTTTGCGCGCCTGTGTACAGATGATAATGATACGTACAAAATTGTTTTACTAAAACCATACTTCGCTTTATTATTCCAGTATGAGAGATTATTCCACAGTTTAATTCCCTAATGTATCTAACGAAATTCGTGCCCTGAGCGTACAGGACTTTGTAATTTCGGAAAGGATTTGCATTTAAATACAGTTAATGAATTTGGGGAAAACACTTTCATTTTTCTTCGTATGGTTTTATTTGGTTGTTTGATTCGGTCAAAATGTTGCTTCGTTTAATCACATATTAAACTTTTATTAAAATTTTCTTGAAAATAGGTTAGGTTGGTATTATCTTAAGCAGCGGCAGGTGATTTTTATTTGATGTTAATTAAAATTAAAGAGAGGTTAATTAAAGGCACTAAGTGCGCAAAGAGAAGTTCTTTCTTTATATTCATGTATTTTATCCGGTGCGTTCACGACGAAGGAGTTAATTTAAAA
The DNA here is from genome assembly GCA_004143645.1 of Protaetia brevitarsis. Taxonomy (NCBI): domain Eukaryota; kingdom Metazoa; phylum Arthropoda; class Insecta; order Coleoptera; family Scarabaeidae; genus Protaetia; species Protaetia brevitarsis. Next base: position 37,695 of record RXPK01002653.1, on the reverse strand, counting down.
GCGGTATATATTAGCTACACTTCCACGTAATATCTAAATATACTGGGTGATTCACGTATACCTAAGACAGTTTTTAAGAAAAATTATACTGTTAAGGGAAAAAGCACAGCGCAATTAAATATGTTTATTATTATTAACGTATTTACTTGAGAAAATAATAAATAATTAAAATACCACACAACATAGCCGAATGGCAAGACACTTGACAATAATCATATAATTTATAATGTTTTTTTAACTGTTAATAGCTAGCTCGGGTAATTCACGTATGACACCATGTGAGTAAAATTTGTAGTATACACACTAAAACATTTTTGGTGAAATTCCTGTACGATTTTAGGGCGATTATGTGCCCGTAAAACCGTACAGGTATTTTACTTTTACAAATAATATTTCTAACTACAAGTGATTTTTCGAAGCATTTTTCACGTAGTTTAAAGTATTCACAAATAAAATTTCTAAAGTAGTGATAATTTCCACAGTAGTTTTACTTGTTTAAAAGTAAAATTACAAAGAAAAGTTCAGTATTTCTGTTTTTTTTTTCTAACAAAAAGGAAAATATGCTTGAAATGAAAATGTCTTGGTAGGCTGCATTGAATTAGAATTTACTGCATAAAATACAAACAAAATATGAAAATTTCTAATGCTTACCCGTTGCCTCTCCACATTGGCGGTTAATACGCACAAATCAAGGGCTAGCATATGTAATTGAGCAACTGTTGTGATAACAGTTCCTAAGAAGCATTTATCTAACTAGGGCGAACCAAAACAAAATATTACATACAATATCGATATTTTCTATAGGTATACTTTTTTTAAAAACGCTACACAGTAACTATAGTAAGTTACTATAATCCGCAAAAAATCGTTATCGCACAAGTGTGCATCAAAGCAAAGTAAACATTTCCTTGCATTCGACGACGGACCGAGCTGTAATTTACGGAAACACTTCCATTGGCGTAACTACTATACTTACCAATATCACTCAGAATATACATATGTAGGTAAATTTAGTCCGTATTATTATATACATATGTGTTTTTTTGTATGTACGTGTTTGTTGTTAACCTTGTGACCTTTGAAATGTATGACCAATATTGACAACTAATATCATTTTTAAATTGTCTGTTGTAAAATTACATCTATTGGGTTGTAGGATATTTTTAAACGCAGAAAAAGCTTTACATATCACAGTTGTTTAGTGGAGCATAATCAGATTTTTTTTAACATTCTTCGTACTCTGCAATCCATGCAATCACCTTTGAATGATTTTGGAATGTAGAACCAGGAGCCACCTTGAAATATACAAGATTATCAACAAGTAGTAATATACAACAGAATACTTTATGCATATGCACTGAACTAAACAGGGGAACTAAAAATACCAACTACCTACAGAAAAATGTAAATATAAAGTGAATTAAAGAAGAACTTCGGAACCTGTACCTGAAAAAATGTTAGAAACCAACAATATCCTGCGTAACAATATACACTACTGATGCGACGAGTCTGTGATTTTGAGAATCGAGTAATTCGTACTCGGCTGACAAAAGACTCGAGTCCACACTCGAACATGTAGATCCGATTTTATTACTCGAGTTCGCAAACTCGATTCTAGTGCTCGAGTAGACAGGCTCTAGTATGTAGAGTCACTCACTAATTCGAGCCTGTGTGAGGGAAAAGAGATGCTTATGTACATACATATATCCGATTCAAAATATTTATACGTATTGCAAAAGCATTCATAAGAAGGAGGGATTTATGAAAGAGTTACGATAACTTGAATACGGCATACGTGGTAGATTTAAGCATTTGAATTCGAGTTCACCAATTCGAGTTTGAAATCGAATACTCAAAATTAAGAACTCATTTCCGAGAACTCGAGCACGTAGCGATTGGTATTTGAGTATAACGAGTACTTTCCAGAATCAAATATATCGAGTTCAGAACTCAACTCGTCACATCAATAATACACACATATACAATTGGAAGACACGTCTACTGTTGATAGACACTTCTAAAATTAATTCTACTAACGTATCGGACACCACACAGATGCTTACTCTCCTACGATGCGATGTTTATGCTAATGTATGTATGTGGGAAAAAAAACCTGACTTGCTCTACGCCACTGCGTATTGAAAATCGAACCGTCATCTTCACAGCAGCTTCTGTACTTGTAGAATATGTTTAACGTATTTAGCTAGTACAGGCCAAACTTTGCTATTATATGGTTAGAATATCATGATGATTTTACAATTTATAATACAATTATGACATAAATCATCTTCTGCTACTTTATCTGTAACTGACCCGACTTTGTATGAAATAAATAGTTTCTTTAAGAAAATCGTAAGTACTTGATATCATATATACAAAATATTTTTTGCAGTTAAGGTAATTTATTTGAACAAAAGATATTATCCTTAACTGCAATTTTCCAAATTGTAAGAAATGTTAAATTTTTCCTGAGAGATATGAATACTTTTCCTAGTAATCATACAATGTTAAAGATTTTTTTTTCTGAAAAAACAGATTTTTTTCAATTAATATTCACGTAAAACATTTTGTACGTTTACCCCATTGAATGCGAAAAATTATGAAAAAAGTGATTTGAGTTTTTAACAGATAACGCTGAATTAATTCCAACGTGCATGCAAGTTGTTTCGGATATTCCATGTTCAAATTGTAACAGAGTGCATACTTTAAAGCATTCAAAGAACCACAACCAGATTTTCTAATATGAATTAATACCACCTACTAATAATCAGTATAATAGTTCTAAAATAACAAGAAACAGAACCGCATGTGGCCGAACACCATGTCATTTCTGCCTACCTCTGATTTGAACCAGAACATTCTAAGTTAACGCATACGCGCTTTGCTTATTTCCTTATCACTTGAAAATTATTATATTTATGACTGTAATTTTCTAAGAAATAGCTTTTTTTTTTTAATATTCACGTAAAATATTCGTATTATAGGAAAATTTTAACATTTCGACATTCTTCTTAACATCTTCCTGTACATCTACCCCCATTCAGTGCGGAAAATTATCAAAAAATATGATTTTTACCAAGAAAAATTACCTCATTTTTTTAATGTGTACAGAGCGATGACCTATTAGTTCTTCATAAAATGATAAATACTTTTTTTTTTGTTTTGGTGTCCAATCAAGTTATCGAAGTAATATTTATAAATACTGGTACGAAAATTTTCTGGTCCATAAGCTGATTCTTTTGTTTTAGTATTAACGGAGAATAGAAACGAAAATTAAGCTTTTAAGAAATTTATAACGTTTCTAGTACGTGCAGGTGCTTCTATGTTGCTAAAGAAATGACTAAACTTAAATATCATTCTGCCGTCAAACATTATAAAATCTAAATTCAAACTAATAATGCAATAATGCATTGAAAAATGAAGGAATTGAATGGAGTTGATATTATTTGTCGTTAAATGTAAGCAAAGTGAATACTTTAAATGTAAAACTAAATGTCAATTTTCTATTTTAATTTTGCATTTAGGACGACCTCGTCTTCTAATTTTAAGGAAAAATAATATTAATTCTATGATTTTCAATATGTCGATTTGAATTTAAATTTTGTAATGTGTTGTTCCAATAAAGTAATATTAACTTATGAATTCTTTAATTTTTACCGCCCAAATCTTAATTCAGTATCTAAAACTACTTTTGTTAGAAAAAAAACTTTATAAACACAGCAAACATGCATATATTTGCTTTAGCAACTACATAGAGTATTAAGAGGGAAGAATTGGGCATCTCAGACTGCAGGAAGTACCAAGTGAAGGATACGCAGGATTGGGACGCAATAATACCATGTGGAAGGAAGAAACCTTTTGGGAATGAATCCAGACGACACGACTTGTACACATTTTCTTAACCGAATTTTCAATCCAACTAGACAGGCAGGTTCGGTGAATTGATCTTCATTACAGACGGATCAAAACCCAAAAACGGCAGTGGAGGTGTAATCTGTGGTGAGGTGAGAAACACAATGATCACCCTTCCAACAGGAAAAAATGTCACGGTATTTCAAGCAGAAGCATACACAAAATTGCGCCGTGCAACAGAAATCAACCAAAGAGTTTACAAAAATAAACGGATCTACATTGCAACAGACGGCTAGGCGATACTGAGGGCACTAGCGAACCCTAAGATATAATCATGATTGGTTTGAGAATATATTTAAAAACTGAATAACCTGACAGACTGCAATAAAGTCACTTTGCTGTGAGTACTCGAAAATTCGGCAATCGAAGGAAACAAAAGTTGGAGAGTTAGCAGGAAAGAGATCATCCGTTCCATGTATAGGCGCGGAAATTGTTCTAGTAGTGTCTAAACACAGTACGAGTGTAGATAAGTTGTTGCGTCAAAGAATAACACAAACAATACTGGAATAATACAACCAGGAAAATTCATGGGAAGACTAAGAGACCATCACAAAAGAGGACCGAATAACAACTGCAGCTCAGTAGGAATCAACTTCCTATCGTAACGTCACCTTATAGGACAATGTACACTGAAAGGGCACCTACAGAAAATTGAAAAATCGAAGTTTTTGACGAACTCATAATGTAGCACCATGTAAAAAAAGTTAACTTTTTAACCTACGTTGAAAATGATAACTTTGTGTCTAATTCTTAAGAGTAATATACAATTTGCTTCATTGAGACTGTATATAATATCAGCTAAGTGGACAGAGTAATTTATATCTTTCGATGAAATAATGAAATAGAAATACATATCCAATTTATTAAACAATATCATATCATGAAACGTTATATGTAATCTCTGTAGGTGGTAGAAAACCCACTAAGAAAAGAAAATTGTATCAATTGATCAAATATGTATTTCTTCACATGCTATGTGGGGAATGACGAAGTTATTTCTTTTTTATTAATAATTTAAGTCAGCTATTAAGGTCTACAGCCAATAGTTCCACCTACCAAATCAATACGTTCATGATATCATTTTCCCTGGTTGTAGGTATTTTTTATACTCGGCAATTACGCTACCATTCACGGCTTACATCCAATTTCATATTAAATGCAAACTATAATCTGGCTGTCCTGGCAATTCGTCACAATCTATGTTGTGAACACGCCGGTTACACTTCCCTACTGATCTTCAAAACTAATTTAAATAATACTCCGCGGTTATTATTAACAATCAAAATCTGTGTAACCTAGAAAAAGTATTTTCTTCTGCAGTTACATCTCTTATGCTTTATTAAGTAAAATTAAAAGTGCAAAATCCTTTGTTACCTAGTCAACAGTCAATTTAGATATATTTCAATAAGTAACAATAAGTATATTATATAAGTAGATTTAAAAAAAAAAAATGGGCCAAGAAAATCATATCAAGAATAAGTATATTGTTTCTAATTTTAAAAAACAGCGCCATCTAGTGATCCTCGGTTTTTAAAGGGCCCTCTTAACAAATTTTCATTTCTATATTTGCTTGCAGTTTGCAGCATTACTTTGACAGATATTAACATGACAGTTTTTTGCCCCACATAATTCTGAAGAATACATCGCAATGAACCTTAGTAAGCATTTATATAAAGCCAAGAATTAATAGCCTTCTTTATAATTAAAAAGAGAAATACGAATAAGTTGTATGAAATTTATGGCTGTTTCAAAGGTATCATCCGCATTGGCGAATCCCTTTATAGCCGACAAGTCATGAAAAACCATGTTTAGGAAACGAGAATCATCAGAAAATTCCTGTCACACCCTATGGAGCAAATTTCTGAAGCTATCCATTTGATTCTTGAATATCCGTTTACTTAGTTTAGTTTGATTGGATTCGATGCGCTGTGTCTCTATTTCGTTGTTAAATTTTATCGAGCCTTTAAATTTTATTTGTCTAGTATGTGTGTATCCAAATATTCACATTAAAACTTTTAGAATTTTAAAATTACTTTAATATATCACAAACTTTAAGACACTCGTCTCATAAACTCATAATGCTATACTCCGTTTCGGATATATTCTCTTGGTTGCACACATACGTATATTTCTGAATGTATCTTATTCATAAATACGTTTTAAGATAAAGAACTTTATCCTAAAATACCATAATTTCAAACGTAGCCATTGCTAACTCAAATAACATTTAGACTCTTAGGAAGGGTGTCGTTACCAACTATAGCTTGAATCGTAATTGGTAAAATGTTATATTTTCTGAAAAAAATGTTTGTTACGTCTGAGGATACCCTTAAGGTATTGTAGAAGTATAAAACATTTCCCCTATTTGCGCAATTAATCAGAGCGGGAAAAGCTGTCCCAATTATAGGGAGGTTTATAGAATAGAGATATGTCGAGGATATTAGCTACTTGGTTGTGTTGTTTTTTTGCACATTTTTGGTATATTTGCTTGTTCTATTACATATATTTTTTATGTTTTATTTACTAATTTATTACAACGATAGATTAATTACCAAGCAAGACATATTAATATTTCCTTCAAATAAAAGAACTAATCTTATTCCAATTACAAATGAGGTGATGAAAGAATTAAATCTAATAATTTTTAGAGATATACCCTTTTGTGCAATTTACCAATTTTGGGTTTAATTAATAAATTATGAATATGGTGTTAAAATAATAGTTTAAAAGTTATTTCATAAAATTAAAACAAACAAATAATATAATAGCAACAAATATTATTATCGCACCACAAAAACATTATTCTGTTGAAGGTCAACCTAGATTATCACGGTACATATATCAAACAAAATTAACCATGCATAATAGGTCTCTTGGAAACTTCTATGGTATCCATTACTCAGCAGAACGGTCATTAATTGGGATCGTTAAATTATCTCCAAGGAATTTGTATTTAATAGCATTAAATCTATTATCCAGCAAACGCGACTGAGAGCGGGTATTAAAAGCACGGCTATCAGATACCATAAAGCCAACATTAGGCAGTATTAGTTGCGCTCGCATTTACCTACTATTAACGAAATTATAATGCTAGGCGTTGGATTACCCCTTCTTAAAATTAAGAATTTGGTAAAGAATATAGTGTGTCTCACCGCTTCCCCATAGACTATAGAATGGTGTAAGGTTATACTTAGAATTTGTTTGATTGGAATCGTTTAAGAAATGCAAAATCATTCATCATAGTGCAGATTTCTTTTATTACTTTTCGACGCTGAAATTTGTAATCAGTAGATGCTACCAAAAAATCTGAAACCTGATTTATTGAAACGTTCTTGCGAAATTAAGGGATGTTCTTTTATATTTAAAAGGTTTTGATCGACAACGTGTTGTAGGATGGTGGAAATACGACACCAGAATGAAGATAGTTCTTTAAAAAAATAGAAAACGAATTCAGAAAATATGTATTATTATGATGGTTAAACTACGTTCACAATAAATGTAATTATTATTTTGTGTACACCTCTTTCTAAATCCACTATATACTGGGTATTAATTAATTTGTATGCTAGTCGTGGGGAGTAGGTATATATGTTCATCGTACGGTATTTGTATTATGTTAATTTAGTTTCCTTGGCATCGATACTTATTCAGAGGTGGAGACTGAATGTAGCTCGTACTTAAATAAATGACTAGGAATCGATGGAGGTGGTTGTTGTTAAAAAAAATCTGAAAATTGTTTTGCACATTGTTTTACACTGAGCTCAAAGTATATAGAAGAAACGTCTAGACTTTTCATTATTAGAAGAAAGTCGCTTAATTAGCCCCTCACGATATACCTTGGATGCTTGGAAGGAGTTTTTTTTACCTTGACATCGGCGTTGCATTCTCGGTATGTATCCTTTCTTGCAACATGTTTGGTTTGTCGCTGCAAGGATTGGGATTCGGCTTCTTTGGGCTTATGTATGTTAATTGATACTGAAGGCACTTGATCAATCAATGATCATTGTTTAAATTTCTGTGCTACAAGTATTTTGCATTTGAGGTTGTTTACTATAACTGCAACATCAGTTTAAATTGAAATTTTAATATGTATAGGTTGGTAGGTATTGTGAGGATACGGGAGATTTGAATATTGCTTTTATTTAAAATTGGAATTTAATGATGCCAAATATATTAGATAGTATTTGATCGTTGATCTAAAATATTGCAAATAAGTGTACTCACCCTGACTAAGAGACCTTATATTCTTTACTGTTGTGATCTGATTTTATCAATGAATTGTGCATGTTATCGATATCTACACTTCTTTATTAATTAAATTAAATATTTAATGAATAAGAAGTCTTATATTTACAAGTTATGAATTTAAAAGAAACATCACTCACAGCCCTCCACGGCAACCTAATTGCTAGTGGTAGAAAAATATAAATATACTCATTGGTTTATAAGACGGGGGTTACTAATGCGCAGTGGTGAATCCGAGGCATATGTATAAACTTTTAGCCATCTAGCGAAAGGGGATTGTATTTCCAAATACTATTAAAAGTAGAAGGATACATATCTGCAATTGAAAGACAGAATAAGGAATAGAAGTTTATATTTATTATTAAATAAAATATTAGCAGGGCAATTCTTTATAAAAAATCACAGTAGTATATAGCTATACACAAAACAAACAATGCTGTAAGATGTTGGCTGGGCTACTGTAGTTAGCCTACAAATACGTGGATACCATTGGTCCAGCAGTACGTACCCAATACGGATTATGCCAAGATAAAAGGGACACTCCAACAAAAAAGAAGTGAATAGTTATACTGATGAAATCGGAGAACCCAACACTACATGAACTGCTGAAGGAATTGCATCTAACAAGGAGAACTAGCCACACGTTAACCTTAGATTTGAGGCCGGTTTTGTCAGTTGATAGTGGGGACCCTTTGAAGCACTATTGTAAAATATTATAATATTAACCATAGATGTCCAGACTTTTTTTTTTTTTGGAGCACAATACAGTGTTACATCTCGCATAAGTGCCTAAATACGCAACTAATTTACAAGTACGTACGTAATAACGTAGTGATAAAAGGCTTGACGTGTAGTCCGTATGCCCGCGTGTGCCCTGGTTTCGAATCTGGCAGCGGAGTGTTTTTTGTGCTTTATTCTTTTCAAATTATATATTGCAATGATAATGAAGGTACAAAAGAAGATTTAATTTACGCAGACTGCTGGTAATGTTCGGTTTGTTCAAAGAACTATCAAATTAATAACAACCTAGTCATTTCTGTTGGACGATTTCAGTCATGCTGAGAATTATGTCTTGGCAACTGTGAATACTTTGTTAGTTATACAAAATGATCAGTTGGAAACTGTCAGTGTCTGCTTCTATGAACAAGCTTACATTTTTCATTCATTTATTCTTCAGTTGTTCTTATAACATTTTGTTATGTTTTGAAAATGTATTCTCTGTTGTCAATAAACCACTTATTATTATTATTATTATTATTATTATTATTCATTCAAGTTAGGGTGGGCACTTGATGTCCGGGCCTTGAGCAAGGTGCTCATTATACCATCCCTATTGATTCCCCAGTATCTTGCTCAGTGGAAACTTGAGGACCTTCGAGGGCTCCAATAGATCCCTCCCGAAGTACTTCTGCCTAAGTACCTTAAGTTCCTCACAAGTGCAGATTACATGTAAACTCGTTTCCTCCTGTAGTTCGCATCTTCTACACCACGGTTCGCTTACTCGGCCTGTGTTGTACAGATGCTTTTTCAGGGGACAGTGTCCAGATACCAACCCAGTAATGGTCTTAACTTCTTCTTTCTTACTGCGCCTGAGTAGGTTATCAGAGAAACTACCATCATCATCTTACACTTTAATTAGGTATATGAGAAAGTAATGCGATAGAGTCACATTTTGCTCATAGTTTTTTTTTGCAAAACATTAAACAACTCTTTCGCTTATCAAAATTTAATTTAATACTTAGAAAATCGAAATAAATAGCAGTATATCAAAGTTAAATTCATAATCTGTAAAATAATCATGAAAACCAACCAAAAATATGTTCAAAATCAATAAAAAAAATTAACAAGAAAAAATATAAATGTCAAAAATCTATGGAAAGTCATACAAACCTCATACAGGGATACATAAAAAGAAATGTACAATTGTCAAGATTTAAGATCAACATTAATTTAATGTAAAGTTCTAAGCAAAATGTAGATAACAAAATGTAAAAACGTTATTAGCAATGAGTCAACCATTAAGATCTTCTTTGTGACAATTTGGAAACATCATTTGAATCTTGAAATGTCACCGTTCATGCAGGGACGCGACTCAAACTGCGATAGCTGATTGAAGGCCCGGAAAACTTGCAAGGTTGGTGAAATATAGACAACGGAGAGTAAGCGTCCTTCAACAAAAATCAACTTTAATTTAATTAATTACCTGGACTGAAAAAATATAGTAAAACTTCCATTATACGACGAAGTTCCCTGAAACAGTTGATTAATAGAGAAAAAAATACCTATAACTTTTATATGATTACTCACCAAGAATTTGTTGTATTAAGTAGTAAGAATAGGTAGAATTTTAGTTATTTTAAGGATAGATATAAGTGATTTTCATTGCACTCACATTCAATCATAATTTTTGACACTCTAGTTCCTAGATCTAGATCCAATTTAAAATCTATACACAAAGATAAGAAACATTTGGAAATATCAAAATACGAAATAAACGTGAACAAAATAAATAACAGGTTAGGTTAAGAATTCATTTGTCTTAGATTTTAAGAAATATTTTTTATTCGTTAAGTACGACGTTCCTAATTGTTGATGGTTTTGATTTTATTATTATTTTGCCGAGTTCTATTTATTATTCACTATATTGTTTTTATTTCTCGTTTCTCGAGTTTCAATTTTCTGAATAGCAAAAGCAAATGTACTTCATTTTCATTTCTAACAGCTGATCAACATACCAACTTGCAATAACAAACATTAGCCAATCCATTTTACCTGCCGTTCGTGAAGGGTTGACTAAGTAATAGGTAAGAAAATTCGAAGCACGATTCTTGAGACAAAAGAGATCTTGGGAAACCTTTTTTTTTAATTTTCAAATTCAATTTAATCACCACAGTAAATATCTGTAAATAGTAACATTTATTTTGGTTGATTGCATTAGATAATAATGCGATTATTGTTAATTTATTCCGTTGAAGTAAACAATAAGAGATTACTTAAAATACTTAAATGTGGATAAACAGGTAATAAATAATGCTGAAATAATGGAACTGTATATCTTAGAAATATGTAAGAAAAGAGTATTTGGGCAGTACATCATCAACTGTTCTAACGTTTTATTGGCCGACTCTGTAATATACGACAAACTTCTGATAGTCAGTTAGTGTTAGTAAAATTTTAGATCTTTGGTGGCACTAAGATCTAAAATTTCAAATGTGCTCGTTACAGCGGTTGCTGCAGTTCAGGTCGATTAACTACGAATACGTACTGGTTTGATTTGATGCTTCACAATCGCGACGACATAATTAAGCGTTAATAATAGGACCAGTTAAGGAAAACGGAACGGGTATTAGAACCATATACCTCGGCGTGCATAAACAAGTGTTTCAATTAACCCTGCGGGTATGGCATAGAGCATTTCCGTGTCTGAATATGCAAACATAGCCGCGCAAATGGAATAGATTGAGGTTCTTCATATTCCGTTGAGATTTGATATGATCCTCTTCTATACGGCTATTTTGTATATTCTGTGTTATAACACGATTTAAACATTCGGCTATTAAAGTTTCATAGTTTAAGCTCGCTTATATAGTTAGTTGTTTTAGGAAGTTATTTAGTTAAATTTATACTCACTTATTTTATTTCGGAGATAACTTGCTAAATAGAACTTTTTATTATTATCATTTAATATTAAAAGTGTTTTATAATTAATATGAGTACGAAGCGAAAAATAGTTTATAGGTAAGGAATCACTAGTATGAAATAGACTTTTTAGATAGCACAAAACCCGAGAGGCAGATTTAGATTGCAGAATATATTCCCTAACGCAAAGGATATTCTTTGTCGGAACAAGATCAGACCATGAAAACAAGGAGTTAAAATAAAGCATGATATACTTATTGGACAAACATCATAGTAGGTACGCCCATGAGCGATTATGTATCTCTGGTATGGTGAATAAAAATACTGCAACGACTTTTGTGTTTTTTTTTTTTTGTTACGGGAGGTGTCTGATTTGAAGTCTCCGGAAACACTACAGCCTTTTGGCTTTTTGTATTTAGTCTCTCTTACCCATTCCAGTATCCTAGTACCCTGCACTAATCTGTGTAGGTCTCTGCCTGGTTGATCGAAATAATCCTCTGGGTTCATTTTTAGCTTGGCAAAAATTGCCTGTCTTTCTGCGCCCAGAGCCTCGTGTTCACACAGAATGTGGTAAGCGTCCTCTGTTATCCCATTGCACAGTCTGCAGTTGATATCTCCAGTGTTGATTCAAATTTTCTGTAGATATCCTTTCAGTGCGAAGTACTCTGTAAGGACACCTACTACGGTGCGAATATGATTCCTCCTACTAAGCTGTAGTAGTTCTTCAGTCTTCTTTTTTGATGGTCCCTTAATAAAGGTCTTTCCATGAATTTCCCTGGTTATCCCAATATGCTTTATGTTTTCCTTTTCCTGGATTAGCTCCGCTTGCACTTGATTTCAGGGATTCAGATACACTTGGGTCTCTTCGAGCTTTGCGGTGGCATTTTAGAAACCTGCCGAGGTCTTTTCTTGCTGCCTTCGACCGTCTTCTTTTTACCCTCAGTGGTCTGACTTCCGCCCCCCACCTGGGGTTTCTGCCTGGCTTCCTTAGCGGCCTGGTTCACACCTTTCGTCATGGATCTTTTAGAGTCACGGCAATGTGGGATAGGTCCACGTACCCTTTCTCCATTTTGCTTTACCTTCTCAGTTTCCTGTCTTGTGCGCAGGATAATTTTTTTTTCTGTTCTTGCAGTCCGAGCTATTGTACTTCTGCAACAATGTTTTCGGCAGTGTGATTGTCTTGCCTGGTACGCACGTAGAAGGTAGTGTCATCGGTTTCCGGAGTCCCGCTAGAAGAGGTTTCCGAGGCACTCTCCTGCTCCCTCCGTTCAAAGTTCATTACTTTGGTGCATGACTAGAAGGGAAATATTGTCCACTCTTGCGGTGCCCTCTACACAGGTGCAAGGCTGGTTACTCTGGAAGGTCGCCCAGTTTTCAAGAGGATTCGTTCGTGTACACCTTTTCTCGCAGGTCTAATCCGCCACCATAAGATTTAGTGTTTTTGCTGAGGTTGCCTCCTCTCGTTCTGGTCAGTTAAACCCAGATCCCCTACCCCTTCACCCCAGAGCATGGTATAACAGTTACATGTGAAAAGTTTCGCTCTACGACCAGCACTGTTATTCCTGATGCAGACCATTAGGTTAGAGATGGTACAAAATTCGTATAACAGTTATTTGGTAACAGGTACGAACATAGAACAGCTTAGAACAAATACATATATACAGCTAAAACCGAATCAACCCCAAACACTAGGTACATCGTAAATTACCGGCATCGCAAAAATCGGGAGTTGGGGGCGTAATATACAGTAGGTGAATAAGCAGTAGTCAAATAGGAGCTGCGCAGGAAGACAGATGGGTTACCGTTAGGCAGACGTATCCACACTATTAATTATTACTACTACTTATTGGTGTACTTTTGCTATAATTAATTATGTCGTGTATTGATTGTACATTTTTATTTGAGCACTTGTTTGGCTGGAACTAATATTGTTTTCTCATTTCTTCCTTTCACTTATTTATAATTCTAATCACAATTATAGCCGAAATATTTTCATACTAAACTTTTTCAATTCTTTCGAAACCCTTTGCCTTTCATAAAAACAATTTAAAACAAACACAATTACTGTGCTGACGTTTACTGAAAATATCAGGGGCAATTACTAGCAGAAGTAGGTATTCAAATATTACTTGAAAAAACAAAAGACAAATAATTTATTAGTGACTATTTCGAATGTTGGATATGCGATTATTTTTTTATTTCTAACTAGATAGGTAGACACTACATACATTTTGTAAATACGATCATCCTGAATGAATGCGTTGCGTTTCCCAAATCAGACTACCTCGGTACATTTCGTATCGTCGCTTCAGCCAACATAAGAGCGGCGTGCTTCAGGAATATTCTGGTGTTCGCATTTAGAATAGCGCATACGGTATACCTGGTATCTCATACGGCTTCCGTTCTAATGGTCAAATGCAAAACGTCTTTGAAAACAAGTATCAGTACGCGTACGCACTGATATTTTACCAGTAAAGTACTAGGTTAGTTGTTTGGCAATTGTCTGGTAACGGATATCTATGTAAAGATGCTGATACTAATTTATATACTTACAATTAGATGTGTACTGGTTACCATAAGGCGGTATATTCGGTGCGTATTAACACATACCATATCAATTTTAATTAATAACCCATTCGAGACTCTAAGGCTAGTAACGGGTATTGGTAATACGTATCACCTGAGAACAAGAACAGTTCGTACCTGTTATCGTAAAATACTGATATTTATCTTCTCTACATTAGGTACGACACGACAGCTTGCTCAGGAGACTTTTTATCGACCTCAGCTGGTCTAGATCGCAGTGTTTTGCTTGCACAGTGGTACCTCGAGTAGGATGGGGTAAAAATATCTCCCCGTACTGTGATCGGCAGCAGGAAGAGGTTACGCCTAGAAAGACTGAGGTACTCTTATTGTTAGTTAATAAGAGACTAGACTCTTCCTACGACCTAGTCTGCTGAACTAAGTAAGATACAGAGATTTCCAGAATACTAGCTGCTATCAGGGCTACTCTTCGGTTTTCCCCTCTCAGCTTGGTTATAATGGAACTAACCATTACATCATTATTGATTAAAAATATACATACAATAAATGTACGCACACACAATCAATATTACTATTAGCAGGCATTGATTGCATTTCGCTTTAGTAAGACCTATCGAATTAGGTGATATGATTATGTCGCACATACGAGTCGTATAAATGTTGAGTATATGGAGGAATAATAATAATAATAATAATAATAATAATAATAATTGTCTTTATTACCCAACAGATATAAAATCTATTTACAGGATAATTGTAAAGGAAAAATTAATAAAGATAGTGCATGAAATAGTAAAAAATAAAAAAACTTGTAAGTTCTACTATAAAAGCTGAAACAATTACAATAACAAATTACAAATTGCCAGGTTTACACTCAAATTCAGACAGCACACTACTAAATAATTAAATGATTGCTTAGATACAATTAGCGCTTATTAAACATAAAGGGATCCTCACAAAGCCTATTAGCATTTCTAGCCATATGGGTTAATGGTGCTTTTGCAAGTGCATTTGTTTTCGCTCTGGCTAGCAGGAATGTACTGGAAATCGTGCCTCACTCTAGGCACAAGGAAGTCGACTTGGACTAAGCAAAGACGAAGAGTCGATTTTGATATTAACCAGTTTTGATTAAAAAAGTTTGCACTTGCGATGTCTCTACGATGGGCTAGGGACTCCATGACTGTGGATATGCAAGAGTTATCGTAATCCGCCCCACCGAGAAGGATAGATACCGGTATTTTGTAGAGAAATATATTTTAAAAACCTCTTCTGAACCCTCTCTAGTTCAAAGCTGCTGGTATAGATAGATAGGGATACAGACGATCGAGGCATATTCCAGTTTCGTGCGTAATATGCTATAAAACAGGGTTTTCAAAGCTGAAAATATTGTAAAATTCGACAAGATCTTATCAAAAAACCCAAGGTTACGAGATGGCAGAGTTACATATGGCTTCTATAGGTTCCGCTAAACAAAAGGTGTGTGTCGAACTGTTACACCGAGGTCCCTCTGATCTTCAAATGCCGTGTGATATTTGTTTGCTCCACAGTGTAAGAGTTAATGATAGGCAGTTTACACCTTGTGTAACTTACTACAGCACATTTGCTAATACTTAATTGGATCTTGTTCATTCATACACCAATTGTGGATTATTGCCAGATTCTTCTGCAGTACACCACAGTCAGAAATTGATGTGATTTTATGAAATATTTTCAAATCGTCTGCATACGCCAAAACTTTACAGGTTATAGATGTTAAGAGGACGTCATTGATGTAAATATTGAATAATAAAGGTCCTAGATTTGAGCCTTGTGGAACTCCTGAGGTGATTCTCAAAGGTATTTGAAACAAACCCATTGTAACACACGTATGCAGATCTATTCTGTAGGTAGGAATATAATAATTTTCCAATTGCAGGTGAGAATCCAAAGCAGATAATTTAGAAATTAAGATAGTATGGTCGATGGAAGGAATGTATGCAAGGGCGTTTATTCAGAGGTACATATACACATTATCGCTGCCAGAAGTGAGGATATCTTCTACAACTACTTAAATGCATATAGACGTATGTGTAGCAGGCTTAATACTGCCCTTTGAGTATTCCAGACGCGAACATACGCACATAAAACACTCCCACCTCCTTACTAGTGAAAAACATTGCAATAATACTAATAATCTTATAGATGGAATACACGTGTGCCTTCAATGATGGCAGCTGACTATGTTAAAATTCTATTCCCATTAGTGAGTGCCATTCAATCTTTCTTACGTCTGGTTTTTTTTTTTTTTTGCATAGAAATTGCACGCGCCATTAATCAAATGCATATATAAAAACTCGTAATTTGTTAGTTTGTCGGTGCTGTTTCTAATTGCAAATTGGGGTATGGCCAGTAATCCGCTTATCAATGTCGACAAATTTTAGAGGACACTTTTGGAATAAGAATCCTTTATTTACTATCAGACTATAACTTTCAATATGTGTTTCAGATAAGTAAATAGTTTTGTACTTATGCTTGTGTTAAGAGACCATATTGTTGTAATAAAATTATATCTTACCTGTCAATATATTGTATTGAATACATCCTACAATACTTTTTTATTTCATGTTTCACATACTATACCGAACTTTAAACATTATTTTCCTTTACGATTTTGAATGTAATTAAATTTTAAATGAAATATACTTGTATACTTTATTTTCTATTCTATTTTCAGTTTTAAAATAGGTATACATGACTGCTTTTTATATTTGTTAAGTATATTGATATGCCTTAATTAAGCACAGATTTGTTTGTACACAACCTTTTTAGCATTAACTTACATTTTGTAGATGATATGTCACGAAACACTAAAATTCTAAATAAAGATAAAATGGAACAATATAAAAATTACAATTAAGTACAAGTAATTACTTAGAAAGCTAATGAGTTGTAAAATTAAAATACACGACAGCTGGTAAAAATCATTACAAGTTATTCGAGATAAGAAATAATAGAAAAGTGCCAAGAAAATGAAACTTTCTTAAATGAAACCACGTATGTACTAAGATATGCTTACATTCGTAAAGCGACTAGATATGATATCGCCTATGCTTAGAAAAGCGCACTGCAAACTGCTGAAATCAATAGAATTTCTTGAAGAAGTTGAAACTAAATTCTGAGGTTATAAATAAGTTATTTTCGAATGAAGAATAGGGACAACTCCAACAAGTAATGGACACGTGCGTCACTGCACGTATCACGTAATACTTTTCAAAGCAGTGTAAAGTTCGAAAGTTATAACAATAAATGTCGGAAGAGTTTCAGGGAAGGAACATACTTGCATCAGGTGTGTAGAATTTTAAATCGTACGATATTATATCAAGTAAGAAACTATAATTTATCTTTCTGTGAATAGAAAGTTCTATAATATGTGCATGATATCCTATATTTATTACTTATTTTGTTTTTGTATATAGTGATGTGTCGGTTAATTTAAATAGGCGATTAAGTAATTTAATATTGACATTCACAGTTCACTGCTTTGCTTTTCTAAGCTATCTATTGAAATTACGTCAATCGATCATTCAGACCTTAACTCTTTAATGTACCTGTTGCTAAGATATCGTATAAAATGATCCGAACGTTCGTTCAGATTACAAAACAGAAAACATGGAATTAATGGTGTTTCATTGGTTTTAAATTTTATATAACTTTAAATAAATCTAGCAATGTTTCTCGGATACAGGTATACATGATAATCATAAAAAAAAAACAATACCAACAAGGCAAAAAATATTTCGCACTTATTTTTCGCTTTTATATACAGTGACGAGCTTCTTAAACCAAACCCCTATAAGCAAACGTCCACCTCATGTACCTGATTACTTTGGAATGCACAAGTCAAAATACAAGTAAGAGGAGCATTTTGACACGGTAACGTTCTAATATTGATATGACGGAGCCACATCAAAGGGAATTTTAACTAAATCGATAAGATTCATATCATCATTCAGTATCCATAATAAAAATGTGAAAACTTTAAATATTCAGAAATATATACTTACAGATAGGTTTCTTTTATTGGAAGCTATGCATTTTACTTGCAATGAATAATCTCTGCAGTATTAACATTTTACATAAAAATAATTATTTGAAAAAGAAATACATAGATAATTATAATACACACCTCATAATTTCTGTGTTTTTTTTTTTTATTAAAGACTAATAATGGCATTAAGTGTTTTGTAATACTACCTCTTATCATTTAATGTATTTCAAAAATATTTTTGTCAATTATTCTTTTATGTTATTAACTGTATTCAATAACTTATACCTCGGGAGATGGCAACAGATACGCCTGATATTTTCGTTTGCGGTTTTAAGATGAGATCATAGAAAAGTGTAGAACGGCCCTAAAACTATACGAGCGGCAAGCAAAGGTTAAGATATCTACTCACTACTACTTCTTTCAACTATTAGATTATTAAATAATTGCATTAATTTGAAATCATCATCTATAGAATTTTGCTTAAATATTTACAGCAAAAAAAGTTGTAAAACCAATACCTCGCTTGTCTTGATGGGCCACAGCGAAACCAAAATACCGGTGATAACTCTCCAAGACTAGTTTTGTGAAATTTCGTCTTTGTTTTTTGAAAGTCAGTTCACCACAGAGGTAACAAAAAGAGTTAGGATCATTATTATACTTTCGCAGTTATAAATCATAATATTTTGATGAAATCACAGACAAATAGTTTTATGACTATTTCTTCGCGAACGGCGTTTGCTTTTATTGCCGTAGTACTAGTTATAAGTGTTACCGTATCACAAGAAAACTAAGGCGAATTGAAACTAAACAACTGCAGTTTATTAATGAGTCCAGTTAACTAAAACAGTAATAGCTATTAAAGTTCGCGTGGCTTGACTAGTGTATACCAGTGATTTGTCCAATTGTGGCACCCGGCATTCTGAGCTTAGGATTTTCTGCTCTTGTATGGATAAAGTCTAACCACCCTTGGTTAATACAAAACAGTTTCAAAATGTACTAATTTATAGAAGAATAGTTGTACAAGGTCATATTTCTGAAATATTTGTTTACAACCTCAACAAGTTACTTTCATTGCCTTGATTGGTACAATACCTTTGTGGATGTTTTGTGATTTGCAACTCTATACTACTAGTCACCATTATGGGTGAAAGGAATACTGTTGACATTGCAGGTATCATAGCATACTCTGTAATAACGTTTTCGCAAATGGCTGTTTATCATTGGTTGGGTAATGAAATTGATTATAAGTAATTTCATGGATGCATGCTATCTCTCTGATTGGTATAAGCTGAATTTAAATACGCAAAAATCACTTTTAACACTAATGGAGAGGACCAAAAGGCGCTTTATGCTGCACCTATATAAGCTCGTGTTTATTTCATTGAAATCGCTAGAAGAGATAGTACGCTGGGCATATTCCTTATTCGCTTTGATCAAAGCCCGTTACAAGTAAAGGGTTACCTTGTTAAAAAGTATATTTTCATTCCTGCTAAAGTGCCATTAAATAACGACAAAGTATTTATGCAACAGGAAACCAATAATAAAATTAAAGCGACTCTATTTTTTTCATCGGTTGGATAAAATCTAAGTAATTTAATACTTATGCAGCCCTGCTAAGAGGCAGAGTGGTCTATGCCCAGATGCTAGATAAAAATATCGCCATGAGGACCACTAGAGGGTGCGTCAAGGGGGAGTACTGTCGCCGCTGCTGTGGAGCTGTCGAGGAGTCGTCGGTGATCTCGTCAGATCTTTAAACGACAAAGGAATATGAACGCAGGGGTACGCTGATGACATTGTCATCATAGCTAGAGGAAAGTTTCCGGGCGTGGTGGCCGGCATCATGCGTAATGCACTGCGAATGGTGGAGGAATGGTGCTTTTCACAAGGACTCTCAGTTAATCCACAAAAAATAAAGTTGGTTGCCTTTAACAATGAAGAAAACTCAATGATCTAGGCGGCGTTAGGACTGTTGGGCAGGATTACAATTAACCAAGGAAGTAAAGTATCTGAGTGTTACCCTTGATGCGAAACTGAGCTGGAAAAATCACTTGGTCAAAACAACGACCAGGCCTACGCATCTATTTCTGGCGCTGCAGGAGAGTTGCTGCCAAAACCTGGGGATTAAATCCGAGGGTGATCCATTGGCTATATACTGCCGTGATAAGACTAGCAATAACATACAGGGTAGTAGTCTGCTGGAGCAGGACAGAAGTGTCCTCCGCAGTGAAACTGCTAACCGCTGTCCAGAGGTATGCTGCTGGGTATCACTGGTGCAATTAACAGTACAGGGACCGCCTCTTTGGAGACCATTGTGGGCCTCCCCGCTGGAGCTTTAAGTGAGAGCGGAGGCAATGAATGCGATTCTTAGACCGAAAGCTAACAACCGGTGGCATTCCAACTTTAGGGTGGAAGGGCACACTTATAGTACGGGCACGATGCTGGAAATGCCCACGGACAGCATGGCACCCGAAATTATCTTCACTGAAAAGGTGAAAATCTCCATACCGAACAGAGACTAGGCACGTAGTGAGATCACTGCTAATGATAACTGGTTCACGGACGGATCCAAATCCAGTCAGGGCATAGGAGCCAGTATTTGTGGGCCTAGTCCTAATCAAAGAATATCCATAAACCTGGGGAAACATACAACGGTGTTCCAGGCAGAGGTATCCGCCCTTACAGTCTGTGCAGAAATGATTGCAAAGGGGCCTACATGAGGAGGAAAATTAATATAATGACTGACAGCCAGGCTGTAATTAAGACAGTCTCGAACCCCGTAACTAGATCAAAACTAATTAGAGACTGCAAACCATCCCTCAATACGCTCGCACGAGACCACACGGTGTCTCTGATTTGGGTGCCGGGACATGAGGATATAAAGGGCAATGTAATAGCCGACGAACTAGCCAAGGAGGGCTCTAAGAGACACTTCATGGGTCCAGAGCCCGTATATGGGATTACTAAGGATTCCGCAAGAAGGGAGATCTGGACCTGGTTAGATAAAGAAAGTATAACGGAATGGAGGTCGACTGAATGTCAACTCTATACCAAAGCGCTAATAGGGGATGGGTATGTTGGTTTCTCTGATAACCTCCTCAGGCGCAGCAAGAAAGAAGTTAAAACCATTACTGGGTTGGTAACTGGACACTGTCCCCTGAAATAGCATCTATATAACACAGGCCGTGTAAGCGAACCGTGGTGTAGAAGATGCGAACTACAGGAGGAAACGAGTTTGCATGTAATCTGCACATGTGAGGAACCGAAGGTACTCAGGCAGAAATATTTCGGGAGAGATCTATTGGAGACCTCGAAGGTTCTCAAGTTTCCCCTGGGCAAGATACTGGGCTTTATAAAGAACACCAAGCTGCTCGAGTGGAAATAAGAGAATTAATAGGGATGGTATAATGAGCACCTAGCTCAAGTGCCCGGACATTAAGTGCCCACCCTAACTTTAATGAATGAATGAATGATGACTTATGCAGTCCCTGGGAAAAAAAAAAAGTTAACGTAATTGACAAGAGCAAGATTCCAACTCGCGACCCCTTGCAAAAGTCGAAACCCCTTAAGATATGCTATCACAAGTTCAAGAGGCAATTAAAAAAATACTTTCATTAAAAAAGCGAGTTTCTTCCAATATCAACACATTTTTGAAATAAGAAAATAAAAGTAAATTTCTTTGGTTTAAAGTTTGCAGCTAACTTGGTTTTCAGTGAACGATTTGTTACTAATTATCAGCGCGATGCTTTTGATCACTTTCTCTCGGACATTAAAAGTGTCACATCCAGAAGGAATAATTTGTACAACTTGATTTTTTGGCATCAACATGACTATATTTATAGCCAGCTATTGTAAGAATGTGGACATTTTATCTTTGATAAGTTTTTGCAAAAAAAAAAATATCTCTTAGTTTTTTTTTTATCAAGAAACCTGTTTATGGTAGTTGACTAGTACAAAAATGTTTAGTTAATGCGCGTTCGTCTACGAGTGTTAAGCGTAACAAAATGCTAGAGTTCGAAGACGTCAAAATTATCACCGTGGTAGTGACTTTGACAGGAGTAGAATTCGTTGCCTATCGAGGTGTTGGTTTGTGCTAACGCGAAATTGGCCTCGGTGTTAATTGTACTGCAATGATGGTAATATGTGTTTGTCGTGTGTGGACACAAGAAGGTAGAGGAACACGAAGAATCAATGACCAATGACTTTGAGAAGACGGTAGATCTGTTATTGTGCGCACACTATATCGCCGCATTCGAGCATTTGGACTTTTTTCATACCGTTCACGATTAGTGCTTCCTTTGACTGCGGACTACTGTCGTCAATGTTTGAACTGGTGCAGAGAACACAGCATTGGGAGGCAGAATGGTGTAATGCTGTCTTGCGCGATGAATCGCGATTTCGTCTGTACGATGGCCATAGAAGGGTACGATGCTGGCATAGAGAGCGACGTCATGTTGGGTTTGCTGTTGATGGGAATGTACGCAGGACTGTTGGAGTAATGAAATTGGGGCCCTATTGCCTATGATAGCCGATCCCCACTTCTCTTTATTCGAGGCAGCATGGCAGCTGCGCGTTATGTTGATGACGCCCTACACACTTTACTACCTTATCTATATGACCGTCCACGCGTCCTTTCTCCAAGATGCAGCCGTTAATGTTTTAACCCCGTTCACCGGATTTTCGAGTTGCTTGGAACGAGGTGCCACCAGCAGATATCGACCATCTAATTTTGTCGATACCTAGATGTGTACACTGTTGAAAATATTACGGTGTTGGCGTGAATTTGCGCTAGTCAAATATTTTATTGTTGATTTTTTACAAACTTGCCAGACGAATTGACTACATGTGTTTAGTTAGAACAGAAATTACTAGAATTGGTGTGAATTCTTTGTTCAGATATGAGGATTTACTATTTTCTCTAGACATTCAGAAGCATCAACCAATCAGAATTTTTCCTCGGATAGAAAATAGAAACCCCACCTAATCTAATACAGTATTGCATTATACGCACCACCTGCATTGCACGTGTATCTGTTTTCGAGTTTGTTTCTGCGTATTAAACATATCCAAACAACCACCAAATGTGACTGATCTGCAAAGTGTAACCTTGTGTTATTAAACGTTAATTCCGTTGCATAACAAATTTCAACATCTTAAAGATGTATTTGAACAACTATTTACGTAATTAGTTCAGATTTGAATCAATAGCATAACACATTCATACTTTTTATAATGGTTCTCAAAAATCATTTTTAAAATTAGTACGTTTAGTTGAAACCAAAACTTTTGAATGAGTGGTTCTGTATATTTATAATTGAGAAAACGTCTTAAATAGAGAATATTTTAGCACTAAGAAATAGGAGTTGCATATTAAAAAGACGTTGTGTTTAGAAAACGGTAGATCGCATTCATTTAGTTAAACAGCTAGTAAATTTGTCTAGTCTAGATCAAATAAAATGTGACTAGAAGTATATCATAAGTTCACGTGTTTAGTTGGACAAAATAACCCCTTAGCAATAGATAATACTTGACTATCTTTGTTCGTCAAATTTAAAATTCTATAGTTCTCGACAAAATAACACGAAAAGAGTGTGGACCTCTCCTGACTATTAAATTAGTCAAAAAAGTGTTAAAATTTTCAACAGTGTACAGAAGTGTACTCAGCCGCGGGGTCGCCAACCACATTATTATTTTTTTTTTGGATTACATGTTAATAAAATTTCTTGCAAATGTTATCGCTTTATTTTTTATGTAAAACTCATTGCCAAAAACAAATTAGTTCTTCTACGTGTAACACTTCTAGTGTCACTGATGATTCTGATTTTTTTTTTATTTTAAAGTGATAAAGCAGTATTCTTTCTTTTCAGTTTGCTTTCATGTACTCATCTCTATTATGTGCGCGTTATTTTGATCGAAACAGTTACTTTAAAGATATTTAAAACTGAACGAAAATCGAAAATTTCAAAATTACAGGAATTTATGAGTTTATGGAAATATTAAATGGCATTGCTGAAATATTACTAATATAGGTATGTCGTGAACACTAGAACTGTTAAAATGCTTTATTACTTATACTATTTTATTTGAAGGTTTGAATTTGAAACAGCGTACGACAACTAAATATTATTACTAAGCGTTAAAAGGCCTATTGCAGTAGACGTAATAGCTCATCCCACGCAAATTACTTTGTGCGTGCGGAATCATCCCTTTGTACCTCTATTCATCCAGATATCTTTGTTACAGTGCGAGCAATAATAATGCCTCCAAAGAAGGTCCGCCAGGTGAATTGACGCGTCCGAACTTTGAACAAGTAAAAATGAAATATCCCAGCGTAAACGCGACCACAAAGAAGCCGAAAATTCACGACGAATTCAGCGACCTGTTGGATTACATGATGCTAGACAGCGTCGAGCATGAAAAGTTCAGGATAGAGGTCGACCGTTTCCATCCGGTAATTCAGAAAAGTCGAGTAGGTGATTTAATGCCCGCCCATCCAACGATAGCGGAGCTCCAACATATGGAGATAAGGTAGGTGCAAACATTGTTAGCAGTACGCAGCTTCTGTTCGTCGTGATTTACTTCATGCAGTAGTTTTTTGTATTAAGAGTGCGGTTAGGTGTAAGTGACCTAATGCACGATATTTGCGTTGGATTTTTTGTACATATTAGAAAATCTTATTTTGAAAAGCAAGTAATTGTATATTGGCACCACTATGTTTTGACATCTCAACTTAGGTTTACTCATGATGCAATTAAACAAGAAATGGGTATACGCATCTCTGGTCACGTGATTAATGAAGCAATCGGGTAAAAATTCAACGGTTCATTTAAATCTTTGAGTTAGTTTGATCGCTTGTATCAAATGTGTCGACTACAAGGTTTAAAAGTAAACATTTTATCGCAATAGAGCTTGCACTCGACGTGATTTAAATTATATGGGCGATCCTCACATAGAACATGAACATTAAAAGCTTGTAAATTATTTTTTTTACTTATTGATTTGATGTTTACAAGAGTACTGTCTGGTTCAAAGTAATTTCGCAATTTATAGTTATTGTGAGTGTACACTGCAAAAAGACATCCTGTATCATGTAAAATACTTATTTTTTACTTAACACTAAATTTGTCTCTAAAATTACACTAAAAATTTAGTAATTTTATGAATGAAAATAAGCTTTACTTTGGTAGTATAATTATGAAACACCACTCGAAACTTTAAAATGTTTATTTTCACATATCCGTACACAAATTAATACATGGAAGATGTTCCTACGCGGTCTAAAATGCAGCGCTTGACAGTGTTTTTGTTAACTTTCCGGGTGTTATCTCTGACCAGTAACTAGCAGCTTCTTGCGGGTTTCGCCGTGTGTCAAAACTTTCGCTCGACGTTTCGCTGTTTATACTGACAGCTTCTTCAGGATAACTGAACTGATTCTCCATGGTCCGACATTCTTCTTATAACGGCCCCTGGTGCATCCAACCGTGTATTTCGCTCCATTGACCGTGACGGTTCGTAGTAGGCTCTTCACGTTGTTGCTAAGGTAATGTCGGACCATGGAGAATCAGTTTCAGTTATTCCCTGAAGAAGCGTCAGTATGAACAGCGAAACGGTCCGAGCGAAAGTTTGACACACGGCCGAACCCGCAAGAAGCTGTTAGTTATAGTCACACCGGCCGTGAAAGCCTACGCAGTGTTATCTCTGACCAGTGTTGGGCATCAAAGAATAATTCTTTATTCAAATGATTATTGAAATGAAATTTTAATGAATTATTCTTTATTTAATATGAGGTTATTGTCGAATGAAGTGGTCCGGCATTATTTGAATAAGGAATTATCGAATGAAACTTTATTCAAATAAAACATTACTGGAATAATTGTCTCACGAAATAAATCGTCATTCAAATAATGGAATAAACTTGGATCTCAGGTACTTATTGCCTTTTCGTTGTCCCTTTAACATCCGTGTTCTTATATGTGCTGCAAAAGAAGAGAAGTTTTTTTTTGCGTTTTGAACGCGTCAGGATTGGGATTATATCATAATAGTCTACCTGACCCTAAATAATTTTTTTTTCTACTATTGAAACTTATTAAATAAGGAGTATATTGTCTACTTGATTGCCTAAGAAAGAAGTTAAGTACACAGTTTTTGATATATGCAACAGTCACCTACATGTATTAAAATATTTGAAAGGAATAATTTACTTGTATTCTTCGGCGGCAATAGTTTTCAATGTTTTCAAACAGAAAAGAAGCGTACATGAAACTTAAAAGTGTGCCACAGAATAGAGAATAACCAGAAATTTCACTCCGGTGGTTAAATGGACAGATCATTATCCTTTTTTCAATTAAATTCTGGCCAGTATTTATATTCTCTTCAATCTCTTTCAATCAACTCTTAGCGATGTTATGAAACGATTGCGCATTACTATATTTTTTCAGTCAGTTCCATTATTAAAAAAAAAAAAAACAATGCGCACCGTCGGATCATCCTTTACGCTCTGATGTTGAAAAAGAAACCCCTTTTCTTTCAGGACGTTGTAAAAAATAGATTTTATCATTAAAAAAAATAATGCGTGCCCTCGATTATGAAACGTACACATAAGCAAGCATACCACCAAGTCTTTTAATCCCAATAATTATTGCAATATAATTATTGGTGTTTGATTTGTTGATAAAGTTTCACCGTTCACGGGGCGTAACTGTGAAACTACTCTGTGAACTGTTTGTTAATTATTTGTAACAGTTTTGAGATGAAAACACGGAGTGCGTTTTGTAATTTAATTAATAAAAAACATTCAACACAGGTAATGATCTTAACACTAACTGTTCGCTATAACTAAATTTTACTCTAATATGATCTTGTTTGATAAAAAAATGATTGAGTATTTCTATTACGAAGTATTTGAAGAATTGCAAGGATTGCAAGCTTTTGTGAAAAATTAACGAAGTCCTGCCGGCACTAAGCATTTCACCTCTTTTAAACCAAATTTGGATTTCCTTAAATTCAACTTTATATTTAACTCCTACCCACGCTCATTTCATCAGTGTCGTAAAAAAACCCTTCTTCCTTCACAGTGTAGCTCAAAAACTAATCTTATTTACAAAACACAGGGCGTCTCTTCCACAAACCCGCACTTTATAATATAAAAAACATTATCCTTTGCGCTTACCGCCGTTGCTAAAGAATAAATATGATTGCTTTAAGGAAATATAATCTTCTACATCTTATCCACCGCACTACCTGATATTGAAAAAAGTATTCCTTTCTTTTTCCGATGCTGTTAAAAAATAATTTCAGAATTCAATAAAAACCAATGCGACTCCCCCCAACCACTAATCCCTGATATAGAAAAAAATGATCCTTTTCCTCTTCCCATCGTTGCTAAAAACAAATATCATGTTTTAAAGAAATAAATACATACACTGCCCTAATCAATCCCCACTCGCCTGATATTTGAAAAAACAGTATCTCTCCCCCTTACCGATGCCATCAAAAAAGAATTTTCATGATTCAAAAAAAACTAATGCGTCTCCTGCACCAACTCCCCACCCTCTGATGTCGACAAAAGCTATTCATACCGCTTCTTAACATTGCTGAAAAATATGTTCCGTCGTTTAAGAAAAAATGATATGGAAAAAATTATCCCTTTCCTTTCCCGAATGAAAGCAGTTATTTAAATGAAAACGATTATTTGAATAGAAATATTTATTTGAATAACAGTAGTTATTCAAATGAAGGATAATTATTCAAATGGAGATAATTATTCAAAGGAGAATAATTATTCAAATGAAGAATAATTATTTGAATATTGAATGAAATGAATGTGGAAATTCACTATTGAATAATACAATCAAGAATAAAAAGTTATTTATTATTTCTGATTAAGAATAAGGAAGCTAACAATTTATTTTCATTCTTATTCTGAATAAATTTTGCCCAACACTGCTCTGTAGTATGTTATTTGTTTTCTTGTGCTCACGAAGGCAGCTCCACCTGTGGGCTACCATTATTTTCCTATTAAACACATTACAGTTCAGAATACAATTAAGATTAAAGCATGGGTAAATAATATTATAAAAGATTCTAGCCGCAGACTGAGATATTTGTACTCAATTACAGGTCAAATATCCTGACTTATCTAAACATTATAAAAACATAAAAAAGCTTCCTCAAAATTTAGTCACTGAAACAAAGGTCATTCTATTCACATCGAATATTTAACTAAATAACCGGGTTACAGCGACCAGGTCCGTTATTTCAGAATTCAAAGAAAAGGTGAAAGTACAACAAACTACTAATATAATATAAAATGAGACTGAAATTACTGATCCCATCGATATCGCCGAAATGTTTAATATATTTTTTGTAGAAGACCTCATAATGTAGACATCCCAGGTGCTCTTCCATTGGTTCCTGTTTCTTTGCTGAAAGAATAAGCGCACTTGCTATTATTCCTATAATAGCAAGTGCGCTTATTCTTTCAGCAAAGTTGAATTTTTACAAGTAATAAACAAATTAAAAGCTAAAATGAGCTCAGGAGTGGATGATATTTCTTGCGGGTTATGAGACGAGTTGCTTCATTTATCATTAAACTATTACCTGAGCTAGTTAATTTATCTTTTGAGAAAGGTATTTTCTCAAGGACATTAAAAATGGCTTGTGTGACTGCAGTTCATAAGAAGAGCTCAGAGCAAGAGAAAGCGTACTATCGCCCAGTATCCCAAATTTCTTCTTTACCCAAGTTATATGAATATGCCATGCTAACTCGGCTATTAAATCACTT
Source organism: Protaetia brevitarsis (assembly GCA_004143645.1). Classification (NCBI taxonomy): domain Eukaryota; kingdom Metazoa; phylum Arthropoda; class Insecta; order Coleoptera; family Scarabaeidae; genus Protaetia; species Protaetia brevitarsis. Next base: position 8,548 of record RXPK01002653.1, on the reverse strand, counting down.
AAAAATAAATAACATCATCGCCAATAGACAGCAGGGTTTTAGAAAATACCACTCTATGATCACGCCTGTACGTTCCTTCATAAGTAGTGTAGTGCAGGCGTTGGATGATGGCCTACTACCAGCAAGAGTTTTTTTTGTGTGAGCTTTCTAGAGCCTACAATTGTGTCAATGATAAACACTTTATTGGCAAATTGGATAGGTATGGGGTCCGTAGTGTGGTGTCGGAGTGGTTCGTTTCATATCTTGCAAATAGGATCCAATTTGTGAAAATATCCTTCTAGTGATGTAACGAACACGTGATTTTAAGCATTCGCGAATGCGAATGCGAATATGTGCACTAGACATTGGCAATGCGAATGCAAATATTAACTTTACTAGCGCCATCTATTAGCTCTCAATTTACAACTATACGAAGACTTGCATTAAGCGCCTATACGCACACGCAAAGAATTAAATTTCTCCATCATCGCAGCGAAACTAGCCAAGTACAACCGAATCTTTTCGACTTTTTACGTCTTATTCTTGTCAATTCAAGTTTAGTTTTGAGGTTATTGATGGTTATGCTAATGTAAACTGCAAATTTGTGCTCAAAAGGTTGTTTTAGGATCTCAATGAATTTGAATATTAGTTTTTTTTTTTCTAAATTATCCATTTTAACAGGTAACTTTTATTTTTTTGATAATATTCGCATATTTATTGCGAATATTCAAAAACATACGAATATTCGTTACATCACTATATCCTTCAAGAGTAACAACTGCGTGCGTAAGGTCTATTCATTATGTCTTCCTGTTACAATCGGAGTTCGGCAGGGTTCAATATTAGGACCAATTTTATTTCTAATGTTTATCAGCGACATTGGTTTATTTATTCGACACTCCCTCTTTATAGACGCCGATGATACATCATCCATGTCGTCGGCAGGAATCCTGTGGAGGTACAGACTGAAATGAATAGACTTCTTAGTGAGCTGGCCCGATGGTTTTCTTCCAATAAGTTAATGATTAAATTTACTAAAATTAATTACATGTATTTTACTAATGCTACTAATAATGTAATGTATAACAGTTCAAACATATAGCATAAAACAACAATTAAATTTTTGGGCATGACTAGATGAAAATTTGAATTGGAGATCACACTGTGAATGTCTTATCAAAATGATTAACAGCTATATAAATTAGAAATTTAAAATATCTATTGCATTTAGTATACTGGGGCTCATCGGTACTATCACGGGACGTTTTTATTGTCCAAAAAAGGATTATCAGATGTTTAGTGGATATTAGAAGTTACGAATCCTGTCGCCCGCACTTTCAGAGATTGGCTATTCTACCCTTACCTAGTATATACATCACGGAGTTGCTCTGTTATATATGTGATACTCAATCAACTTTTTTGAAAATGTTCCATCCATAACTATATCACAAGAGCAAAGGAGAAATATAAAGAGCCACTAAATAGACTGCAAATTAGCAAATAATCCCCTACTTCGATGGGAGTCAAATTTTTTAATTTGCTACCAAGCCATCTAAAGTCTCTGGGCGGTTTGCGAGTATTTAAGCGTCGACTAATGGCGTTGCTTGTTGAGCACTACATCTACTCCGTTGAGGAATTTATTTCTTTAATGTCAAATGTGTAGTATTTTAAGTTTTATATTTATTGTGTTATTTATTTACATTATAAACATTGAAAATGTGTCTTCATCAGTATTGCTGCTGGCATACACAAGAAAAGCTCTATCTATCTATCTATCTACCTATCTGTTTAAAGCTTTTGACAGCGTAGATCCTAAAACTGTTAGTAAAAAATTATTCGCAGTTTAAGAACAGCATTAAATGAGATTCTAATAAATTCAGTACAATTTTACTCTACGCGTTTATCTTAAAATTTTTCTTTATTCTATGGGCCATAAACTTAAATTGAAGGTGTTGTTTTGCTAACCCTTTAACTCCTCTCGAACCTCGAACCTCTTGGAAACGCAGCCTTAATTCTGCTGAAAATAATTAACTAAGATGCATTTTTTAGGTATCGTATTAGTTACTTATGTTCCGACCTTGTGAATTTTATGTGAAATTTTATTATTAATTTACATATTTATTAGTTGCTTAGGCACATCTTTGTTTAACAATAGAAACAGTTCGTTTAATCTTTATTGTTTGGTCACGTACTATCTAAAAACAATGTCTTGCATCACCGACTTTATTCTATAGCTCTTACCGACATTTAATATATTGAAAGTTCGGTCGGTCAATTGTAGGAAACTTCCGGTTCTCTTTATCTGCTTTTTTTTTCTAAAAGTGGAGCAAGAATTTAATTGAGATAGATGTAGGGTTTTGCACGATATTACCCAACTTTATTATGAATAGATTTAGTAGTTATCTGTTCGCAGGAAACACATGATGGTAAAATGCACAAATATAAATAAATAAAGAAAACACAGTTTTCATGTTACAGTAATAATGTAGATATGTTGAATTCTATCTTATTATTCAACATATTGATTGAACAATTGAATAAAAAAGTGTCAATTTTACAAGAAAAAATATACAGGATTTTTAAAATGTAGATGTGACACTTTTTTTTTTATATATTAACATTATATTATTATACTATAATGTAAATTTTATATTACGCTTCAATAATTTCGTCTTGTTTCCTTAAGTTTTTAAGCAACAAATGAGAATATTATGTCTATTGCTCATAATCACGAGCATTAGCACGTGCAGCGTTGAATAACCTGATCCTTCTCGACTGAAAACGGTTCGTTAGATGTATACATTACGGCGTGGCGACGTGATAAAACAGTGACCCAGTATATTACTGCCCGATTTCTGTTATTATTACTTTTCGATTCATTAGTTTATTTTTACATAGTACATTTGTCTCTACAATTACTATCATAAAATTTTTAAAGGTCGAAATAGTAGTTTCTATTTTTGCGATATTTTCTTCTATGGAAGTAGGCTCTAGCATCTACCGGATGATCGATGTCGTCCTATTTCTAAAAGTTAGCTAATACAGACAGTAGGGTTAGGAACCAAACAAGATAATACATCAGTTAGTTAAGTAAAATGAAAACATGAAACTATCCAAATCTGTTATTTAAAATGAGGTGAGCAAACTCCAGCACAAAACGTAACAACTTACGTGCAAAATTTATAGCAAATTATCCTATCATATTCTCACATTCTTCGTTTATTAGTGCCCTCAAGGTAAAGCTTTATTTAATTAAATATAATTAACTAAAGATTATTCCATCTATAAAGCTTTTAAACATCTATTGCCTTTCCGGTGGTCTGATTTCAGTTAATTATGAAATATGCACCTGTATATCCTTGTACACTCGACAGCAAGCTGGGTGCTGCCGCTAACAAATCCCACGGTATTGTGCTCCCCGTACATTATTTAAGGAAGTAATTATATGCCCATAGTTGTGGGATAATGAGCGATCCTGTAATAGGTTACTACATATTGAATATTCAATGCCGGACCTAGTATTTGATTTGTTAGATTATTAAAATTCAACTGCATGTTACAGATGTGGTGGAATTGATTCATTAAATTATTATTGTACAAGGTAGAAATCATTACTATTTCAATGATGAATAGTCTTGCCTAGCTAGTAGAGAGCATCGTAAATTAAGTTGGAACCTAGCATTAATTTTATGCATGAACCAAATTGGAGCCACCGCCACCGTGTCTCTATTGTTATAAGTATTGCATATAAATAAAATATAATGAATCAAAACGCTATATTTTTAGTGGATTTTTTACAATTTTACCATTCTTATATGATTTTATGAGTGAAAGGGAGGAGCTGCTGTTTTTTTTTATAATAGAGATACTTTAAGAACTTGTTTTGGACCTTTTCTATTAACTTTTCGTTTTTATAATTACGGCGCATCAAACCATCGAGATTCAGTATAGAACGTACAATAGCCGACATTATTTAGCGCTCGAACGAATAGTTCGACCTTTGATAGTGCTAAATATCAATGTAGGTGATTGTACATACAAGCGTATTGTATAGAGCATAGTTCACCAGCAAGCGCTAGTCAGCAAGACTGAACACAAATGAGGTAGTGGACATAGCATTTGAAATTACTAGATAATTAAATATCCTGATACGGCGTCTCTTCTAACTACTGTTTGATGAAAGCTAGACTGAATTATTAATACATACCGATGTATGTATGGCTAAACAGATATAAATTTCTGCAAGCATTTCGTAATTTATAATTAGATTTTCGCAAAATTAAAATAGTAATTAATATGATTACCTGCATGGGGATATAAAACAAAATTATTTATTTTAGTGTTTTTTTTTAGAAGATCTGTAACAAAATAACCTGAATCATTTCTCAAATATAATTTACAAAAAACCTAAAAATATTAATTGTAATATTGATAAATACATCGCGGAAATCCAAAAGGTAATTGAAAATTTTGAGGCAAGGTTCTAAGATTTTGAAGAAATTATTTTGAAGATGGAAGTTATACCTTTTTTTTCAAAAAAACACATATTTCAGATGGAGTAAAAGGATTTAGAAAATGAAATTATCATTTTACAAACTGAATTTAATTATTATATAGTTTTTTTTTTCATATTTAATCGAAGATTCAACGTTAGCACAGTGTCGTAAAAAGTACATGTTTGCAATATTTATTAGCAGTTTTGATATTGCTATAAACCTCCGCCAATCAAGACAGTGTTTTGCATTCCCGTTGTTCGCTTTATCTTTAGTTTAGTACTGTTTGAGAGTTGTATAATCTAATAATTAGTTTATATTTTGAAAATCACAAAATTGGTAACTTTCAATGATGGCGTTAGGTTCCAAGTGACGTAAGAACTCGTTGGCATAAATGAACTGTACCTATGTCATTCTCCTTGGCGAAAGAGCTTAATTAATGTAGAAGACGAGTTTAAACAATACGATAGGCCATAGGGAGAGTATGTTATAAGCATCTGGAAGCTTTTAAACTACGGTTTTCGGGAAAAGGCAAAAATACTCCGTAAACACATGCGAAAATCGTCCAAACGGTAACAGCACTCTGTGCGACTGATGCACTGTAAAAAATTACAGTAATTTTGCCATGGTAAATCAGGAATATTACATGTAATAACGTTGTGAATTTACCACAATAAATCATGTAAATTTTATTTTACATGTTTTTTTCTAGGATATTTAACATGGAAAAAGAAATTTCGGTAAAATTTATAGCTTTTTCATGTAAGTTTAAGAATGTACAACAAAATTCAAAAGGAAAATACAGGAAAAAAACATATACAATTTTGTATTTTACTCTCAAAATTTACTTAAAGTGTAAATTGTCATTTTTTTGGGGTATTTAGTGCACTTTTAAAAGTAATTTTACTAGTGAACTATTAATTTTGCTGTAAAAATATGAGGATTTTTTATATTTATTTGTTTTTACTTGATTTTCGGGTAAAACTATAGATATCATGGGCAAATACGAAATTATACGCCGCAATGTGATTTGGATATTTATTCTGTGCGGCATAGGTTAATTCTATTTCGTTTGTCGAACTTATATTGGCTCAATGATATCATGTACGTCACAAACGTTTAGGTTTCGCGAAGCGTGTTCATTCTGATCCCTGGTTGAGCGATTCAGTATGACCTATTAGGTGCTCTAAAAGAATTAGGTAAGTTGCTGCTCTCTTTATAAATTACATATGGAATTACTTCAATGTTCGGTAAATATTAGTTCTTATAAATTTCCATAGGATTTTACAGTACGAATCTTTGAAAACACATATCAGATTGAAATTTTATTAGATGGTAGATTTTACCTTATGAAGCAAATTTACTGTTAAAATGTGCAACTTTTTCCAACGATTTCATTACTTTAATGCCATTTTTTTACGTTGCTAGTTGCATCGCGATAGACTGGAAGGACACTGCGGCTAATTTTACAACGATCGGATGGTTATGTTATTATTTATTATACATGATATTATATTACTTTTTATGCATTATTTATATTCGTATACGTACACCTAATAACATTAATTATGTAGATAGAAAGTACATTTATCTTTATTAAATATAAATTTATTATATGTTACCCACGCCATCATGCGTAGAATTGCTAAAGGTTTTTGTGGTGACTCATCTGGAAACTATGCACAAAAATAACGAATAGGTTTTTCGAAGGTTTTGTGGAATCGAGTGCATATTTTCAATTCATTCTTTTGTCATCATTAAGTACAAAATTACGCATTGAGAGAGCCATTCGCCAATTTTGAAATTTTTATTTTAACTAGTAAATAATTTAACTAAAAACATTAGCTGAGCGCTCCCTGTATTAGCTTCCCCCCTCTCCCTGCCTTAGTATCGGAAGTGAATTCTATGAGACTCTCAAGTACCTATCAGTTGTATTGTATCGCCTCGGGGACGCTTAATGTGAGGTGGGCCTAAAACTTTGTGTTTAAAAAATATTTCGCGAGTCCTACATTCCATATTTCGGATAGATTGGGAGGTTCGTCTCCCAAAGAGACGTCGACATAATTCAATATTCCGTTTGAAGTTGAGCTACATATCTAATTAATGATTTAATTTCGGTTAGATTGCGGTCCACTCTCTATTACCGATGGACCTTTTGTAACTAAATTAAGAGAACGCCGTCGGTTACGAAAAGTGACCGTTGCTAAGTGAAATGTCATTAAGTTCCTAGGAGGATTGTGTTTCTTTGCGTAAAAAGTCTCACTAGTTATACAGATCAATTGATTATAGAAAAGTAGTGTTTTTCGTATTAATAAGTAAGTTTTCTAAGCTGGGCGCATTTAAAAACGCACTCAAATGATTCTTTTTTTTTGAGAAATAGAGAGAAAATATTGTAATAAACTAACGTCCTACTAATTATTACTTGTGATTTCTGTCTATTATTTGCAGATTTCTAAATTTTAACTTTTCTGTCCATATTTGACAGTTATTTCTAATTTCTGTCTCATTTTTAGCATATGACCCTAATTTAATAGAAGTCCAAGGGATTTGTGATATTATTTGTACAAGCAAATAAACGAATTAATTATTTTACTTGTGTATTATGTAAATATAAATAAATAAAGCGACCATCTTCGGGCGTAAAACGTCAATTCAAACACTATTGATAACACCTATACACAGAAAAGTGTATGCTTACCTTAAATAAATTTAGGTGACGTTAAAAACACTAGGTAGATATTAGCATACATTGTTTCCCTTCCAAGGATATCAGTGCTACTGTAACTAATTATTATACGCCGAAAACCGTATATACAGATCAACACAGTAGTACATAATGAACATAAACGTGATTTGCTTACAGCCTGAAGGAGAAGTGAGTAGCGCCCTTGTTAATCTGATACGCCGGTGTCCACCATACGCGAACTAATTCATTCACCTGCCCACTTTATGTATGTCTGTTTTTGGTGCTTTGCTACAAACTTTTGTACTGATATTAATACACTAGTTAGGTCACATGGGTATTGATAGTACGTAATCCAAAAAAGGCCAACATAAATTAAGTTCTAGCATTTAGTATAACATAGACAAAGTTAAACTAAATTACTTCAACAAAAAGTAAATGCTTGACTTAAACTGAGTAAACAACGCCAAATATTTGTTCTAAATTAATAATCATGTTAGAAGGAGCAGAATTAAAAAAAAATATTAACAGATAATAATATTAAATTAAATATTCTAATAAACACACTTAATTCAGTGTTAAATAAAATTCAAATTCTTCATAACTTGTAAACTAAATAAATTTTCTGAACAAAATAACTCGTTTTATGCCACCTGTTAAGAGTAGAATCTAAATTTCAACAAAATTCTTAAATTAAATGTTCTACGCCTCGTCTTACTTCCAATACATAGCCCCTTTATAAAATTTTCTTACGTTGTGATAAATACCTCAGGACTAATTGATAATAAAGGTGTTTCGTAATTTTTTAAACGTAATTTATTCTAAGTCTATGGGGCGTTGCTCTTCAAATCCAATACTGCGATTTAACATAACCCCATTAAAAAAATATTGGAATTGTACCTGCTGTTGAAAAAGATACGGTTCCAAAGATATTATTTCTATGACGCACCGTTGCGCTAGTATGGGCAGAAACCATCTTGTGATACCATACATTTTCCCTTACTAATTGGTGTTTCTGCGAATACTGGGATTATACTATTTTGTAATAAATCTAGGTTATTTTTCCGTGTTTAACGTTCCTTCAATGAAAAATGGGCCACATTGATGAGTGTTTCGGGATATCCGTCCATACAATTAATTTTGTGGGTACTGGTGTACTGGTGTACAACAAGATTTCCTGTTTGTTCTCGACCAATAAACGCGTAACTAATTGGATTATAAGACCCATCAAATAAAAAGTGGATTCATCCGTGAACGAATTACAAGTGAAATTCTCTTCTTCCGGACTTCTACAACTATGTCTGTAGCCCCAGAATTGTATCCGATCATATTTATCTTGTGAAGATTTCATTCGGTTTTTTGGTATGTGATAGAGCGTATTGTTCCTTCTTAA